>JAVJIF010032238.1:0-33387 GCA_038442645.1 Agave tequilana | reverse complement strand
CAACTTTTGGAGGTAAGATCAGAACTGACGGTTGGAAAGGCTGCGACTTCTTAGGACCCATAAGAATCTGAGGCTAGTTGTTAAGCAGCTGACTTGAAAAGGCCCAACTCACAGAATGCTCGAACCATCAACGTTTTAATTGGGTCGAGCAACCCAAATCTATTCGGCCAAAGCAAACATTAGCTGGACAACTACAAGTGATCGAGAAAGCGATGATCAAATCGAGGGAGGGGTAAAGGATCTACTACTGTTGGCCAGGTCAAAGGTTGGCTCACAGACAACGTCGAAGTAGAGTTAGGGTTCCAGCAACGTCTTCTAATATGGATCCCAAGATGGGGAGGCCTGTGTCATCACTAGCAGATATGGAGTTGTTTCTCGCCACCATCTAAATGTCTCATAGAATCTAGCGAAGTCACAACAACGTAGTAATGTTAAGGGGAGGATAAATTGCGCGATGCTCTCTAGTTGCTGACAGAACCACATCAACAATGTAAGTAGGTGCTCATACTTGAACACCTGTCAATGCTTGAGAGGCCTGGACAGTTCAGTCTAAATGGCAATGAGAGGGTGAAGCAGCCTTTGATGAGAACCGCTTGAGAGGTGACGAGTTCCAGCATGGAACAAGTCTATGTATGGCTTGACAATAGACCAAGTTAAAGCCAGAAACCACCTTCAGTGTAGTATTAGCTGACTGCTACAATGTAGGGTTCTAGGGCTCTAAAGCGAGTGTAACTGTGTAACATCTTCGAGTGCTCATAGCCCTTTGAGCAGGACATGACCTCTATCATCTAGGATGGGAAACCTAACAATAGAGAATCCATAATCTATGAAAATAATTTTTTACTCATTTTGGGGGCAAACTATTGGTTGGGACTAGGGGTGCCGATTCTGATCCGACCCGCTACCTGACATGAACCTGAATTTCCAGGTTTAGGTTTAGCCTACACGACCTTGGTTGTAACTGGGACGGCCCGCCAGACCTGATAGTTAAATAGGTTAGATTTGAGTTTTAGCTTAACCCGATTAGGTCTGTTTAGAAGATATTACATGAATCGTGTATATATGTTATGGATGTTAAACATGTTGTTAATCTGATCTTTGTTGATTTTATGAATCTTTTTTATTTTTGATGGAATTACATATTTTTAACTTATTTTGTAAAATTGGATGTTATTATTATTATTATTATTATTAATATAATAATAATAATATATTTTCAAAAGGGTTTAAAAATCTATATGGGTCAATTGGATCTAAATGACCTGACCCGCCCGAGCCACCCAACTCGTTTAATAAACGGGTCATGTGGGTCGGGTCAACCCATTAACACTAGGGTTAAGTATAGTTTCTTACTGAACAACTCACTGATAATAGATAAAAATCCATAGATTAGTTTTTTAACTAAATCAGTTAGTTAGCGAGGAATGACAAACGGATCGAGAAAATCTTTCGGAGCTTGGCGATGTCAGATTGGGGTGGGAATGGACTTGACGATTTAAATCAGACAAATATGACAAAGAAAATAATTACATTATTATTCTTATTGTTATTATTATTATTTCTGCAATTACAAATATTATTGTTGTGTGCGCGCGCGCGTTTTGTTTGTGTGTGGAGGCTACAAGGGTGGGTGATTCACACTGGGGGGAAATCCTAGTTGTATAAATAACATGAAACTTGAGAATGTGCCCCATTCCAATTCTCTCTTGAAATTTGGTTAATTTCAGGAATGATCTAACTCAAGTCCTTTCTATTCAAATTCAAACTAAGAACATTTACATAGAAGACTAACATTGATTTAAATGTCTGTACTTAGAGTTGTATAGCATGAAACTTAAGAATGTGCCCTATTCCAATTCTCTATTAAAACTTAGTTATATTCCAAGTCGAATTCTTCCTGTTCAAATTCAATTCTATAGCATTTATATAGAAGATCCATTCTTTTAAAATTAAATCTACATATTTAGACTGCTCAAACACCAAAATCATTTATATGCAAATAATATCACATCTCTGTCGAGTCTGTTATTTTACAAATGAGCTTTATTTCTCAAATACATGTAGCCTTTTTTCTTTAGGTGATTCCCTCAAAAAGGGAAAACAAAAAGAGGAACAAATAGTAATAAGAAGAAAAAGAAGTGGGACAAAGATTTAAAGAAAAAGAAAAGAAAAAAAGAACAGAAGTTTCTGTTATGTGACTGCAGGGGCAGTGGGCCAGTACTGACCTCTTTCTTGGTCGGAATGTGGTCAGAATTACCTGTGTCTTACAACATTTACTTCACTGGAACGTAATCTAATCTAAGATTAATCAAATTAGATTACGTTCATACAGTCATTTGCCGCTCAAACCACAAACATTAAAAAAACTGAAAAACTTTGAAAACAAATAATAATAAATAATATTAAAAAAAAGGGGGAAAAAAAAAGAAAAGAAAAAAAGCAAAGTCCTCGTCCACTAATGAGCTCTTCAAACGGAACCCACCCTCTCATGGTCGTGAGAGTGCCATCACCACCAAGAGGGAAAAAGGAAAAGAAATTAGGGTTTTGCTCTGCAACTCCTCATTTCGCGATCGTTGTCGAGAAATCTGGAAATGGCTTGATTCACGAGATTAGGAGGGATCCGGCCTCTTCTTTAACCCCTCGTTCTCTCTGTGCAAGTTGATGGCGGGAACAGTGGGTTGTTACAGTCTTTGGCTCAAGTTGGGACTTTGAGGTTTGTTGGTATGCGTCTATTCTTTATATTTTTTTTTCCCGTAGGCTTTATGTTCAAATTTGGAGAATTTATTGATGTTTTTTTTTGTGTGTTTTCTTTAAGTGGTTCTCAGAAAATTAGTCCTTTTTTTTATTTCTTTTTTTCGAGTTGAGACTTATTTTTGGTTTTAGATTCTGGGTATTTCAATTTACGTTAGAAATATAGTAGAAAAGAATAAAAATGGTTTTTTTTTTTTTTGTGGTACAAGTCGAACTTTTTTGTGGATTTCAGAAGCTGGTTCATCTTTTTTCTATTAGAGAAGACGGAGCAAAAAGAAAAAGAAAAATTCTTTTTCCTTTTATATTTTCTTGTCTTTGGTTTGTACTCTAGGTAATTAGCAACCATGAATTATCTGTACTTCGTGTTCTGTATGAGAATTGAGTTTCTCTCCTTGCCTTCAAAGTAGTTCAAATAGACACAGAGATAATACTTGATGGTTGAAAAACTCTATTGGTCAAGATATAGAATGATGCAGAGAATTTGGTGTAATAGTATGGTTGACTGGAACTTTCTCTTCATGCAGGTACTGATTCGAGTTAATCTTTGGCCTATATCAATGTGAAGCCACATTCGGGAATGGATTACCTCTGTTGGGGAAATCTCCTTTGGCAGTTTATGGAAGTGTAGTGGGCTTCTGTTTCTAGGGCAAATCTCCTTTGGCAAATTAGTTTTTATTCGGGAAATTATTGCTAGCCGTAGGAAAGACAAGTATAGTAAGTAGAAGTTCAGTGACCTTAGTCAGAGTTTGTGGTTGGGGGTATATTCTGCTGCTGTGTCTGGCAAATCTCCTTTGGCAAGGAAGAGGCTTGAAAAAGTTTCTTTCTCTTTGTAGGCAAATCTCCTTTGGCTAGAAATAGTTTTATTTTCTATCTTAGGCAAATCTCCTTTGGCAAATTATAGTTCCCTCTTAGTAAAATCTCTTTTCCTAGTTGATATCAGAACCTCTCTCTTGTGGGATAATCTCCTTTGGCGCTTGGTTATAAAGCTTACCTTTGAGGGCAAATCTCCTTTGGCATTAAGGATATTAGATGCAAGTTAGCTCTGCATCTTATATCTTTGAAATTTCCTTAGTCAGTAGCACAAGGCTTTATCAATTTAGTTTAGTTAGATCTGTCTCTCGTACCTGTGCAAACTCTTCTTGGAGAAATTAAGTTGTGTTCAGTAGCATCGACTCCAAAGTTTATCTCTATTATACATAGGCTTCAATCAGAAAGATAGGGGTGTGCGGGAAAAGAAAAAAACATCTGGAGGTAACTACTCTGTCTTAAAATTTAATTTAAATTAGAATATCTTGCTAATATATTATAACAGCTTTGAATTTGGCCTTCTATTGCTCTCATGTAATATCATAGTTTATTTTTGTGATGGGCATTATTTCCAATCTGTTCATTGCTGGAGCAGATTGCCTTGATATCTTAAGGTTGATTAGTTTTCAAGGCGAAGTCATTTTGTTAACTTACCATCCTTCCAGTCCCCTGTTAACAAGGTGAGTTGTTTAACTTTAAACTGGATGTATGGCTTAATATGTGCGTTGGTGTTATTACTAAAATGGATCAGCACTCCTCACAGGCACTTAATCATGAGTATGCTTAGTGATGACTCAGATTATGACAGTTACACTGAAACAAGTGATAGTGAGGATCATGATAGTGAATATGCATATGGTGGGAATGCTCAGAGCATCTTGTCAAGTCTTGATGAGAGTATAGGGAAAATCAATGATTTTCTTGCATATGAAAGAGGGTTTGTGCACGGGTGATATTGTCTGCTCCACCGCAGATCCATCAGGACAGCTGGGCCGGGTTATGGATGTTGATATGATTGTAGACTTGGAGACACGATTTGGTGATCTGATAAAGGATGTAAACAGTAAGAAGCTTCGAAAGGTCCGGGCCGTTGCTTTTGGGGACTATGTAGTTCGGGGACCATGGCTTGGAAGAGTTGTAAGGGTGCATGATGCCATTACCATTGTGTTCAATGATGGGGCAAGATGTGAAATAATGACAGGAGACTCTGAAATTCTAATGCCAATTTATCCACAATTATTTGAAGATGCACCTTATCCTTATTATCCGGGCCAGAGAGTAAGGATTAAGCTTTCTAACATTTCCGAATCTGTGAGGTGGTTGTGTGGCTCTTCGAACACTGTTCGAAATGAAGGTATTATTTGCAATGTGGAAGTAGGAATGGTGCATGTGAATTGGATTGCTTCCCTGATGACGAGTTCTGCTGCGGTTCCCCTCCTCCTTGCCTCCAAAATCCAAAGAATGTAATGTTGTTGTCATGTTTTCCATATGCTAACTGGCAACTTGGTGACTGGTGTACTCTTCCTTCTGACTACTTCAGTAATCTGCAGATGACAACTGGAAATTATTCCCTTCCAAGTATTGGCTCCCACTGCATTTCTAAAATGCAAAAGTTAGGAATGGATGATCGATATTGGAAACAGATGTATGTTATTACAAAGACAAAAACAAAGGTTGATGTACTGTGGCAAAATGGCAGTTGTTCAGTTGGCTTAGATTCACAAACTCTGTTTCCTGCCAATAGTGTAGGTGATCATGACTTTTGGCCAGGACAATTTGTGTTGGAGAAGGCTACATCAGAAGATATAGATGCATCAACTGGCTCAAGGCTGGGCATTGTGAAAAATGTAGATGCACAAGACCGAACAGTGAAGGTGAACTGGAAAGTCCTCGAAGGAGAAGCCAGTGAGGAGATGGTAAGTGCTTATGAACTAATTGAGCACCCAGATTTTTCCTATTCCATTGGTGATGTTGTGCTTAGAGCTTTACCACATCATGAGAAGTTGGAAGATAATCCTCGAGCTGTTCGAGTCGGCACATCGAAGCAAGGTCATGATCTGTCTATCAGAGAAGCATTCAATTATTCAAACTCTTTATTGATGGAAAAGGACCACACTAATGAGGATCATGCTGAAGATTCCGCTACTTATTTATCATACATAGGAAATGTCATTGGTTTTAAGGATGAAGGTATTGAAGTGAGGTGGGCTACTGGTCTAACATCAAAGGTAGGTGCACTGCCCTGTTCCAGCATTATTTTCTAAGTTGGCTTGTATACCAATATGTACTTTCTTTTAGCTTTAAATGATTTGGATATTAACCTTAAATACTTTTTGTAATTGATATAATTTTGGGGTCAATGTTATTCTTCCTCTGGTGACATCTATAAATAGAATACTCTGTGAACTAAGCCTTAAAAGAGTGATTGCATCGTGCACAAATGAACTAAAATAACTCAGCTTCAATCTCTATTGGCAGCATCATCATCATGATCCAAGCCTCTGACCATCATAATGGGGTCAGCAAGCATAACAAGCTCAACAAAAATGACCGAGAATTTATGACCAGTTCAGCCATAATATTGATATTTTATAAGATGCCAAATTCCTAATCAGGGCAAGTTTCACAAGAGGGCGTAAGGGGATTAAACCTAGAAGGGTAGCTGGTGCATAAGTAGATTTATATTGTTTGTTCACTTAGTTCAGGATTTTGCTATCGAGGATTAGCAGGACTATGGGTTTCAAAGGAGAAAATTTACCCAAACAACATTCATATCATGTAAAATAAATGTCAGTTGCATCGTTGATAGATGAAGGACATCTGATGGATTTACCACCATATCTTCAAGGAATTCTTGTCAGCTCTTAGTTTTAGTGAATTATTGAAGTGGAACGAAGGAGAAACACTAGCACCTCCTTGCAGACACATAATGTAAAGTAAAATATTTTGTAATTGTATTAATTTTGTGATAGAAATTATAATAAGCATAGTCAATTATGAGTTGAGGAATTTGTAAAATTTATCAACAAAGGTTTGAAATCCTGGTATTGGTATTGGTATCGGTATCGACTGGAGGTTGTTGTGTCAGATTCGACAATATCAGAACAGTCATTCATCTTGGTCAGTTGGTATCATCTCGGTGGTATCAGAGGATGTAAGTATACCCTCACTGTACGAAACGTTATCGGCTGATATTTCAAACTTGGTATTAGCTAACATATTTTTTCGTTACCAAGTGGTTTTGGGTTTTAGAGAGCAAAATCTCTGAGAAAATCTCACATTTGGGAACAAGAGAAGATAATTCTTGATGTGATCACATTATAAGTTGAATTTACTATCACAAGATAGAGGGTTTCAGTAGCATAGTAAGAGTTGATTAAATAATTAAGAGGAAAACAAAAGAGAATTTTGACGAACTAAAACAGGAACATACAAATTACAAATGCAAGCAACTCCAAGAGGGATACTCCTTAAGTAAACTAAGTTTCATTTAGCAAGGCTTACAACATCCATAGATGGTTATTGTTTCGATATCTTTGTATCACTTGTCTTAGATCCAGAAAATATCTATATTTTATGCAGTGGAAAATGGTTGTACTTGAGGTAGTAACTGTCATTTATAGATGTCATCATTTACATGCTAAGATGAGAAATATAAGCTAGCTGAGAGAAAAAGCTAAGAAAGTGGTTGGTGAGGCTAAATTTAAAAGTCTTGTGATATTTATATAAGAAGTTAGAAACTGAGGCGGGAAATGTATGTGTATGTCTGTATATATTTATGTGCATAAACTTGCTAATATGAGAGAACTGAATTGCCAAAGATTAAAGAGTCCTGTAAAGGAAGAAGAAGTTAAACAACGATGAAGGAGTTACTCTTGGTATTGTTTATTTTTAATGAGAATTATTGGGGAGAACTTAATGTAGAACCAAATGGTTCTATAAACTATAGGCATAGTAAAAGCTTAGGCTTTGAAACTATAGGCATAGTAAAATAATTAGGCTTAGTGAAGCTAAGATCACTATGCAGAAATGAAATCAGGAGAATTGTACACTTGATATTCCTTCCTTTCTGGGTGCTTGGGGGAAGAGGAGTTAGCATGGATAACTAAGTTATTTAACACAATTATAGAAACTAGGAGAACTCCTATTGAATGGATGAGAAACACTTTGGTAGTTATTATAAGAAAGATGTTAAAAGTTATACAAGTTATTTGCACAAGCTTATGCGCCATAATGAAACTTTAGGCGAGAATAACTGAGCAAATAAGAGATTCTGGAAATCAATTTAGTTTTATGCAATGGAGGTTGACTAAGGAAGTTATTTGTTTACTAAGTCAATTAATTTGGAAATACATAGAGAAGAAAATAGATTACAATGACCTTTATTGACGTGAAAAAACTAGTGGTAGGATCACTAAGGAGATGATGTATGATGTGGTGGGTCTCAAAGTTAACAAGTATTAAATAGTTATAGTGATGCAATTGACGATATGTATGATGGAGTACGTGTTGAAGCCAAATCAAACTACCTTGACTTGTCATTGAAAGTAACTGGAGCTATGGAGATATCCCCTACAACTATTTATCCTTCATGAATTTGAAGTAAAAACATGCAAAGAACTGAATTATACTAATCCTCTTGTTTCTAGCGTTAAGTATTTGAGAAAACGCTTGAAGAAATCTCAAATCTTGTCGACAAGCTCAAAGACTTTGAAGACTTGACGAAGGCAACTTGTTGGTCTTTGCTTATTGAGAGATACCTAACATGCGGTATAATCTCTTTCTACGAGCCAGCCTGATCGGTTTGTGTCTCATATTCAATTTTGCATATATACGGGCTTTGTGCCATGTGGGCCTTTGGGCAAGATATTTAATGATGTGGGCTATTACTAAGTAATGTGTAGTGACTAGGGTTTCGGAGAAGATAGAGAGATGTGAGCTATGTGAGAAGGACATGGTGATTGGTTTAGAGAGATATAAGAAGTACTCTCATGTAATTTTTCTCTGTTCATAGTTGGTTTCTCTTTATTGTGTGCCCCATGGATGGAGTCCGAAATTGGTCGGCCAAACCATGTCAATCCTTGGGTGTCTTCCACATTTGACCTTAAATTGAGTTGCCATATTGTTAGCCACAAAGTGGGAAACTTTTATCTCATAGCGGTTTTGCTAATACCATTCTTTAGTATAACTGGATAAGTAGTATTGGAACTCAACAAAGGCTTAGGCTCTTGCAGAATCCCTTTGACCAACTAACTGTACTTCTTTGAATTATTGTGTGCAGTGATGGGCTGGCATATAGCTTGGGCATTTGGAACATTAAGTGCACTAGTTAGGAGAAAGTAAGAGAAATCGTGGTTGATGGAGCGAAGAGGATTAGGGGTAGATCCAAGCAATGGATAGAGTCGACTAAAAAGGAGAGGGATTCACGTACCCTCCCTGAAAGGTGAAAGGTTTGTGATAAAGGTGTTGCGCGCCGACAACAACCACACAGAGGAAACCCTAGATCTCCAACGCACGAAGAACAGTACCATAAACAGCACAAACAAACAATCCCAGAGAAAGAAGACGAAACAAAGATTTAACGAGGTTCGGCCTTGTCGCCTACCTCCTCGGGACAAGAAAGGGGGAAGGTTTTATTGATTTCAGCAAATCAATACACTTACAGCAATGAGGATCGGGAGAGTTCTGCCTCTGCTCTACTCTCCTCCACAATTGCACTCAAACCCTACGATACAAACCCTAGAAATCCAACACAGCCTTTAAATAGGGTTCAAAATAACCCTTTCCGAAACAGGCAGACCCGATTGTCGGTCGACCGGCCGGTCGACCGACGACCGGGCCCAACCGAGAGTTGGGGCACTTCAGTCGGTCGACCGATCTCCTTTTGCGGTCGACCGGACCGGTCGACCGAGCTACTGCTTCTGCAGACGGTCGACCGGGTCGGTCAACCGAGCTACTGCTTCTGCCGACGGTCGACCGGGCCGGTCGACCGTACTCCTGTTCTGCTACTGCTGATTTCTGGATTCCCTTCTCCATCGACTCTTCGACTGCCTCCCCCTACAATTCTCCACCTCGGTGAAGATTTTTCCAAAATCTGAGCCGATCTCCAACGTACCCCAGTCTATCACCTGGCGAAATCGACACACGATCTCGGCGAAATCGACACACGATCTCGGCTTGGAATCTGTAGCCCAGCTATCCACTGGAAAACATCGCACATGCCTTCCCTACACTTCACCTTAGGAGAACTTCCATACATGCCGATCACCAAACCGTGGCTCCTACTCCGCAACTTCACGACCTCACGAAGACTCCTCATGAGCCAACATGACTCTCCAACTGACTAGCTCTATCTAGTCTATCTGTCTTCCACTGACGGTCCAACCAAGTCTGCGTAGAGCACACCAAACACCATCATCGGCTTCAACTGGAGGCACACCACTCCTTATGTAAGCTCAACATCTTCTCACCGGAAGATCAACCTGTTCACCGAGATCATAACACCTCACCTCTACGTGAAGTCCAACTGGCCACAACACTTCACCTCTACGTGAAGCCTCTCCACCTCTACGTGAAGCTCTAATCGGCCACAACTCTTCACCTCTACGTGAAGTTTCAATCCGCTTCTCGAGAACCCAAACAGCTTCATACGGGTTGCATCACCAAATGGCTGCGCCTTTACGGCTGCCTACATACCTTACCCAAAGGATCAAGCCAACCGTAGTTCATTAAAATGAGCTCCATCAAGCTCAAACACTGGTACCTGTACTTGCAGCAGTGAACCTGTCTGACTGAGTCATATGAACCTCCTCATGACCATCATGGAGAACAACGACCTTCAACTTGAGCTTGTCGCGATCACAAGCTTGAGATTCATGCTTCTTTCCCTACAAGCGTGGTTTCACCTTGGTTCCAATAGCTGCAAACAACTCGACATCCTCAGCAATGTCTTCAACCTGTTCAGCATCAACTCTAGCTACATGATCTCCACCCGGTGTCACATCCGGTGAAGTCTTCTCTAATGCCGAACCAACTGGAGATGGTGGAGTAGCATTAACCTCCACCCGCTGCGATACTTCCTTGGTCTCCGTCCTCTCCACCTGCTGAGCATGATTCAAAGACTCGGCCGAGTCGGAGACGAGTCGGCTGAGTCGTATCCGTCTCGGCCCGCTCCGAGACGAGTCCGAGTCACGAGCCGGTCTCCTCTGTACGAGTCGGTCGACTCAACTCAGAGGAGACCGACTCGGCCGAGAATCAGAGTTGACTCGGTTAACTCGGTCGAATCGGTCGTGACTTGGCTGAGTTGACCGAATCGACTCCGATTCTCGGCCGAGTCGGCTCGAAACGTATATTCACCCCGTGACGAACGGGTATAAAGAAAAAAAAGAAAAATAAAAAAAGAAACTTACCTTTCTCGCTCAGATCTGGAGATCGCCGCTGCTGTTCGATCAGCGCCGCTCAGATCTGGACTCCGCCGCCGCCCGATCGCCGCCGACCACTCCTCCCCGGCCTTAGGTGATGTTCCTCCCCCTCTCTGTCTCTTTCTCGCTCTCTCCCTCTGTTTCTCTCTCCCCCTCCCTCTCCCCCGCTCTCTCTCCCGTCTCTCTCTCTGTGTCTCTTTCCCTCACCCTCCCTCTGTTTCTCTCCCCCCTCCCTCTCTAACCCGCTATCTTTCTCCCTTTCCATCTGCCGTCTCTCTCTGTCTCTTTCCCTTCCCCTCCCCCTCCCTTTTTTCGATCTCTCCCCACTCTCCCCCTCCGAGGTAGAAGAGAAGTAGATGATGGTAGTGGTGAAGATGTAAGGTAGTGGTGATGGTAAAGATGGTGATGATAATGACGGCGGCGGTGGTGATGATGACAATAATAAGGGCGACAATAGTGCTGATGGAGGAGCTTATAGTCTTGAAGGTCATATGTAAATGTTGAGTTTGACATCAGACCGACATTATGGTGTGACATATGTCCATGACTACAGACCACAACTTGAGAGATTTACGAGCACTAGTATCAGTTTATCTACTTACCGCAGAGATGAATATGATGATTTTATGCATTATCGCAATTCAATGTGGAAATAAATACACTAGCATGTATTTATGAATGTAGTTTGTGCAATTTACTATATTGTGCATGTATTTTGATATGCTTCTACTGACGGTATGTATTTATGCTTTCGCTTTATGTTTAGTGTGCTAGGTGATATGTTTTAGGCATGTGATACATAAATGTGAATGTCTACATTTTTTAAGATTTGTCGTGATTTTTACAAAATTTTGAGCTTTCTATGTAGCGTTTGCGCGTATCGCCCGAGACCGATCCGAGTCACCGAGACCGATCCGTCTCAGTGCCCGCCGAGTCGGCGACCGAGACCGCGATTGTGAACGATGCTGCTGAGAGACGGTGGACTTCAACATTGAAGTCTCTCCAAATGTGACATGCCTGCTCATCACGATCTTTTTGTCTTCGGGGTCCACAACCTGTAGCTTTTCCTCTTGACACCCAAATACACAAACCTCTTTGCTCGCGGATTCACCTTGCCATTCTTGACACTGAAGTAGGTCGGACTTTCAAATTCCCGCAGCAAACAATGATCTTGAGCAGCTTTCCCAGACCTGATTTCCAATAGAGCTTTACCTCCTCTCGTAGTCGATTTATTCATGAGATGGCTAGCATACACAGTCGCCTCAGCCCAAAAACGACTTGTCCAATCCTGCATTAGACAACAACCACCGAACCTTCTCCAGCAAGGAACGGTTTACTTCCTTAGCCAACTCATCTGTACCTGTTGTGAAGTGAGTAACAATTCCGGTGTTTTGGCCAAATCGTAGGAATTGGTTCATGTCCTTTCCAACATTACCAATCTTCAACTCCTTGATCTTCCTACCAATTTGCCTCTCCATTCTTCCTCTCCACTTCACCAATATATCTGGGGCTTCACTAATTTGTCTCATGGGATATATGCAACAATGCCTAGATACACTATCAACAAAAGAGACAAAGTACCTGTGACCTCCAAGCGATGCCGTCTTAGCAGGTCCCCAAATACACACGTGAACACAATCAAGAAGACCTTCATTGCGGTGAGTACTGGTGCTGAATTTCACCTTCTTCTTGTCCAGAACGCTGTGTTCACCTCCCAACTCGCAGGTAGCAGCACCTTCCAACGATTCCTTCTTTGCAGGAGTTGCAAAGACTTTTCTCCTTCCTGTCCGACCTTTCCCTGCCAGACCTCCGGGCAACCATCATCTGAGGAACTAAAAGTCTCTACCTGATCTGTAATCGTACTACCCTTCAAGTAGTAAGATTGTCTCGGCGGACGCCCTTCATCACCACCATCGAGCCCTTGATCGTCCTGAGATCACTATCTCGAACAGATATCACCATACCCGATGCTTCCAAAGCTCCAACAGAGATTAGATTTCTCTTCAACTGAGGTACATACCTCACTCCCTTCAGCTCCCTTACCATCCCATCAAACATCCTGATTTGGATTGTACTTACATCCTCCATGATACATGGGTGATCATCGCCTATAACGACTGAACACCCCTCCAGCTTCTCAAAGCTAGAAAACCAGTCCCGATTAGGGCACGCATGGTATGTAGTACCTGTATCCAAAATCCACTCATTTTCTCCCGAGTGTCCAACGATGAGAGTAATGACTGAGAATGAGAAACCCGACGAGTCCGAATCTGATCCATCTGCCTGTGAATTACTCCTTTGAGTATTAGTCACCTTTGCAAGATTTGCTTCAGCCTTCGACTCCTTCTTCTTCCATTTGAACTTTGGACAGTCCACTTTTCAGTGCCCTATTTCTCTGCAGAAGGCACACTGGTTCTTCCTCAGATCCCTATAGCCCGACCTGGATTTCGATCTTCCTCTTTCATCACTGCCCTTCCTAGATGAACCCCTGCTTCTTACTGCTAGCGCCTCTGCCGACGAGCTTGACTGAGAAGGCTGTCTCTCCTTTCTCCTCGTCTCATAGTTTGCCAATAATACGACACCTCATGATAGTCCAGAGTCTGTCTACCATTTATGAAGGTTAATGTGAATGTCTCACACTCCTCCGCCGGGAGAGAGTTCAGGAGGATTACCGCCTTGTCTTCCTCATCTATCTTGACATCCACATTGATCAAGTCTGTAAGAAGCTTCGTGTAGCGGTTGATGTGTTCATTCACGGAGTCCCCCTTCTTCATCTGAAACCCATACAGCTTGCTCTTCAGCGGCAATCGCGATTCCACACTCTTGGTCAGATATTTCTTCTCAAGGGTCTCCCACAACTGCCTAGCAGATGTCTCGTGTAACACAAGATATTTGACGTCTTGTGTTAGACACGACCTAATCAAGCCACACGCAGACCTGTTCATCTTCTCCCACTCTTCTTCAGTGGTTTTTCCTCGCCTCTTCTCCAGAAGTAGAGTATCCTCGAGGTTCGATGCATTTAGGGTATCCATAACCTCACACCTCCACATCCCAAAATTATTTGTGCCGTTAAACTTCACCACATCTATCCTCGGATGAGAATCCATGGTCTTAACCGATGTACTTTCTTCTGTCATTTATCTAACTGAAACCTCTATGTATGCGGAAACTAAACTGGAGATAGATACACAACTTCGATAAAAATCAGATTTTTACCTTCTTCACGAAACCCTAGAACGAGTTTCTGATCGGTTCTACTCCACCAATAATTCCCTGAGCACTCCTTGCGTTGTTCTGAGATCGACACATGATCCCACGAACAAGACTAACCCTGATCTGAGATCGACACACTATCTCTACCGAATCAGCTCCCGATGCCCTCCGAATCGCCAGAAAATCCCACGCGAAACCTGGGAAGCTCTGATATCACTTGTTGCACGCCGACAACAACCACACAGAGGAAACCCTAGATCTCCAACGCACGAAGAACAATACCATAAACAGCACAACAAACAATCCCAGAGAAAGAAGACGAAACAAAGATTTAACGAGGTTCGGCCTTGTCGCCTACGTCCTCGGGGCAAGAAAGGGGGAAGGTTTTATTGATTTCAGCAAATCAATACACTTACAGCAATGGGGATCGGGAGAGTTCTGCCTCTGCTCTACTCTCCTCCACAATTGCACTCAAACCCTACGATACAAACCCTAGAAATCCAACACAGCCTTTAAATAGGGTTCAAAATAACCCTTTCCGAAACAGGCAGACCCGATTGTCGGTCGACCGGGCCGGTCGACCGGGCCCAACCGAGAGTTGGGGCACTTCAGTCGGTCGACCGCCCGGTCGACCGATCTCCTTCTGCGGTCGACCGGACCGGTCGACCGCTACCTGTGCATGTCTGCGTGCACGTCGGTCTACCGGACCGGTCGACCGAGCCACTGCTTCTGCCGACGGTCGACCGGGCCGGTGGACCGTACTCCTGTTCTGCTACTGCTGATTTCTGGATTCCCTTCTCCGTCGACTCTTCGACTTCCTCCCCCTACAAAAGGCTTTGGATTTATATTGCCCAGATTAATTCTCTTTCAAAGACCCCTAAGTGAAGTTTTTTTTTAACCGGAGAAATGCCCGTAGGCTTATATCATAAGGGAGGGGGGAAGCTACAAAGGCAGAGGGAGACACCTCAAAGAAGGAAAGGGAACTTTACATGGGAGGAAAGAAAGGAAAGGGTGAAAGGAACTCTTTTAAAGGGGAGAATTATTACCTAGTAAATCTTACTTGGTCCACTTGTTGTGGATGTGGATCACAAAGAGCCTTCACAAATTGTATTTGCCTGCTTGAGCTCGAGTCATTGTGTGGTAAGCCTACAATATCAAAATTCCCTTCGCCCACTGCTGATGAAGAGATTCAACCTACAACATGACCTAAGGTCAGTTGGTAGGGAAAGATCCTAATATGCAAGGTTTTGACAAGCAATGAGGTGCGTGAGACTATGTTGATAAACATTGGTTCGCAAACCTTCTTTTTGGTTTCAGAACTTAGTGTGGAAAAGTCTCTTATCCTGTGGATGGAGGCACTGTTTTCCAGTCTCATAAATGTCTATCAAGTGTGCGCTCGCACGCTGAGCGATGTGTGTGTGTGGTCGTGTGTTGCACGTCATGCGCGTTTCTTTTCATTTCTGACCTGCATGTTTTTGTCTTTGATGTTTGACTTTTGCATATCTAGGCTGTTGGCATGACTGGCCTCTGTTTGAAGTTTTGCTTGCGCCTCATTATGCCACTATTATCCTTCCAGCATTGACCTTATGTTTTGTAATTTTTATTATGCATGCATCACAGAAGATTCTACATGAATGAGACAAATTATTCTGACTGTATTACAAACTATCTCAGGTTCAACCTTCTGAAATATTTGGATTAGATAGGCTGGGTGATATTGCTTCAATTCCAGCAGTTATTGAGGAATCTGCTCCAGTAAATGTTGGCAAGGAGATGGATCAGGAGAGGAAATGTTGCCTTAACAAAGAAAAGGTAGAAGCCATATTTTTCTCCTCTACTTACATAACTCTTTTCACATGGTGCTATGATGTGTTTGCCATTCTTTTTCTCTTGTGCATTCCTCTCCAGATATTATGATAATACGGTTGAGTAGTCTTCATTTTTCCTTTTAAAGGATGTAAACAATTTCACTGAAGCTTATGAGAAAGACGTATGGGGTATTAGTTCTCTTTTATTTCCTTGCGCGTCTATTGGGTTTTTCAAGTCTATTGCCACAACTGTATTTGGCTCTGGTGCTTCCACTTCTCTGTTACACTTTGTAAGTTGGTTGATTTCCCTGTCCCCATAACATCAGTGTTCAATTAGGAGCAACAGCTTTGATAGGCATGACTAATTTTGAAATTTTCCAGTGGAAAGGTGTTCCTAAGTTTCAGATTCTAAAGTCTGAAGAAGCACAGTTGGATGGCAACATTATAGAACCACAAAGTTTGAAGCAGCAAGAAGGAGAAGCTGAACTCCAAGAAAATCTGACACCTTCCCCTGGCAATGAGACAGCAGCGATGTTCAAGCAATTTGATATTGTTGATGATTATTATGACCATCATTTTGTGAATAATACTGTTAAAGGAATAACTTCCCAGGTAAAGGCCTGCCTCTTTCTTTCCTGTCAAATTGAAGCTATTTCCAGCAGGATACTCATTTCAGAAACTATATTTTTTCTTAAGTCCTCTCAGGTCAGAAGAGGTTGGTTGAAGAAAGTGCAGCAAGAATGGGGTATCCTAAAGAAAGATCTATCAGGTATCCTTTTATTAATTACACCCTCGTTTCTAATCATGTCATTAGTATATTCTCTGGTCATCTCTCCCATGGTCATATGGATAGTGCTTTCGTACATCTATGTTTCTCTCAGATTATTAATAGGGAGGAGGATTCCTTTACTTTTTCTTTATTTTTATCGCTTTTCTGGGTACATGTTTGGGTGGGCTTTGGGTTTTTGCATTCACACAAGTGATTTTTTGCTTGTAAGGAGTTAATGGACTGCAAATATGCTTTGATGATTTAAACAGTCTTCTAGTAATTGCTTACTACTAATAGTTGTGTTGATACTGGTAGATTTGCTTTTGATGTTAACAGATAGCATCTATGTGAGAGTTTACGAGGAAAGGATTGATCTCTTGAGGGCATGCATTGTGGGGGCACCTGGAACTCCTTACCATGATGGTCTCTTCTTCTTTGATATCTTCTTTCCTCCTGAGTACCCTTATGAACCTCCTGTAAGCATTTCTTTACTTGTTTATTGTTGCTAGTCATGTTTTCTGCATGTAGCCTATCTCATCTTGATAGGAAAAAGCTTATGATGATGTTTTCTGTGCCAGTTAACTTTTTAAGATTCTTCAATAGTTAATGAGATTAATTAGGTGACATTTTTCTTGATGGCTAATGACATATTAAGTAAACAATGTGTGTTCACATGAAAAAAGTTTTCTTGAGTTTGTCAACTACAAAGCTTTATCAGCAAATAGTTCACTTTTGGTACATAAAATAGTGTTGTGTGATCGCTACAAAATATTTGGCTGGAGCATCTTGATATTCCATCTGATATACATGGCCTTCTTTCTTACTGCCAAATAGCTTTTTATTTTAAGACAAATCTTTGCAATGATTTTGTTTGTATGTTTCTTTATATTCTTGTTAAATATTTGAAAATTAGTAGCCTGTGAAGTGAAACCACTAAGGGTGCGCTCACTGCTAAGGGGTGGGGATTGGGTTCGGGGAGGTCCTAGATCCAAGACCAGCCTAACAACACCCCCCCCCCCCCCCCTGCCCACAAAAAAAAAAAAAAAAAAAACAAAAACAAAAAAAAAAACCACCAAGCATGCACACACGCAAACTGTTAGGGATTGAGAACCCGACGATGTCATCACGTCATGAGAGTGATAACCTTAAGCACATGAGATAGGAATCACAAACACAAGAAGAAGAACATCAGACTTACGTGGTTCGACAACAATTAAAAGAGTACAAGAGAACAAAGTTTCTCTTTCAACTCACCCTCCCCTCACATCTCAATGTTTCACATCTCTCTAAAACTACCACTCATCTAACCTATGAGAGATTATATATAATGCTACAAAAAACCTAACACTGCCCAACACTTAATGATAGCCCACATCATTTAGTTATCCTGGCCCAATTTGCCCGAGTCTAATATGAACTCCCACAGTCTAACCCGACAACAATCAGCACAAAGCCAACCTGGATGCATAAACCGGATATGAGACAGAAATCTAACACACACTCCCACGCACATGCCATGGTTCAAAGTCACGGTCTCAGTCGCCGACTTTGCAGGCACCATTTCACATCGGTCACGGCGTCTCGGAACAGACTCGGGCGATACATGCAAAACGCTACAAATAAAGCTCAAAAATTCGAAAAAAAAATCACGACAAATTTAAAAAATATATAGACATCAATTTTCATGAATCACATGTTTAAAATAAATTTATTTTGAGAGATAATTGGGGAAATATGATGATTTGAGGGGTAAATATAAGAAATATATAAATTTGAGTGGTAAATTTAGATATGAAAAATTGAGAGGTAAATCTGAAAAAACCAAAACTTGAAAAAAGAAAAAGAAAGGTTATAAGGGTGAGAGAGAGAGATCGGGTGAGGGGGGAGAGAGATTGGAGGGAGGGGGAGAGAGAGATTGGAGGGAGGGGAGGTTGAGGTCCATTTGATCTTTCTCTCCATCTCCCTCCTTCCCTCTGTTCTCAGGCGGAGATCGAAGGTCAAGGTCAAGGGCGGAGATCGGGGTCGGAGATCGGGGTTGGGGTCTAGGCCGACGGGTAAGTTTGTATTTTTTTTCTTTTATGGTCGACTCGCTCAAGATCGGCTTCGACTCGGGATGAACTCGGCATCAACTCGGTGGTATCAACCGAGTCAAGCCGATTCCATCATTGACTCGGTCGATACGCCCGAGTCAACTCCGTGTCCATCCCGAGTCAAGTCAAACGATGCAAAAATGTTAACTCGTGGCGCTGATTCGGACCGGAGAAGGCCGATCTGATTCCGACTTAACCGAATTGGAACCGGATCAGCCAAGTTTTTGAACCCTGACACACGCGCACACCTACATCCACACACATCCTCCCACCACCACCCAAAAGAAAAGAAAAAAAACTGAAGTGCAACGGGGCAATTTATCTAGTTATGTGTGTATGAAAATTTAGGAATAACAAGATGTTAGTCCGTATTCAAAGTCACATTTTATTAACATTAGTTAGTGCTATTGACGAGCTACCTATTTTATTTCTTGTAACAGAATGTGTATCAAGAATTTGGAAAGATCTTCTAACAATTAGCTTACGTTTAATTTCATTCTATAGCAGAAGATTGTAATTTTGAAAATTCTGAGAAAAGAATCTTATAGGAGATCTCTTGATGGGGAATCAAATGGTCCAAATTTAGTATGGTTTAGATCCAGAATGATGGGAAATCGAATGATCCAGATTTAGTATGATTTAGAATTTTATTTGAATTTAAATTTAGTAGATTTGATCAATATTTAGGAGTTAATTTGGATTAGATTGGAGTAGATTTGATCCTACCAATAATTGCACTTGTGGTGCACGTTTTGTAGGCTATATATAGACATGTAATGGACTTTAAAAGTAATGATGAGTTGGACAAAATTTATTTCCCAATGGAGATTTTGTGTTGTTTGATTTAATCTCATGGATTAATCGAACCAGGCGGTGAAGCTGAGGTCCGGAATGATGGGGAATGAATGCTCCAGATTTAGTTTAGTTTAGAATTTTATTTGAATTTGATTAGTAGATTTAGTCAAGATTTAGGAGTTAATTTAGATTAGATTTGAGTAGATTTGATCCTCTCAATAATTGCACTTGTGGTGCACATTTTGTAGGCTATATATAGTTATGTGATGGATTTTGAAAATTAATGGGCTTTGAGAATTAATGATGAATTGAATGAAATTTATTTTCTAATAATAATTTGTGTTGTTTGAGTTAATCTCATGGATTAATCGAATCAGGCGGTGAAGCCGATATCCGGGTTGCGATCCGCTATCATATCTTTTCTTTATTCTCTTGTTCTTCTCCAATTCTATTCTTACCATAAACCCTAAATCCCTCTCCGTCCGACATCATCTCTATTTGTACTTAGATCTCGGGGGGTACGTGATGTGACTATATTCATATTTGCGTTCTTTTAGCAGATGTTGATATTATTCTAGATATCAAACTCTGAGTCTGTATATGGTTAAAGCCATGTGTGAATTCAAATCATATATGGATACTAACCACTAACCAGATATTTCTGGCTATATTAAAAAGTTAAAATAAATGGATGCACTCAAGGTAAGACTAAACTTATGTATTAGGACATATTCAAGTACATTCAGATGATAATTCAGATATTTTGATAGTGATAATCTAGCACTACATATATTCTTCTAAGAAGCTTGGACACGGACATAGGACAAGATACGACATGGTAATTTATTCAAAAGTATGACAGCAAGACACAATGAGATGACACTAGAATATATAAAGCGGAAGGCATATATACATACATACTTTGAAAAGTCCAAGAATCCGAACATCTAATAATATGATGATAATATATATGCAAAAAATTTAACCTATTTTAGATTTATGGCTTTGCAAAAGGAATAGCTCTTGGCTTTTAACTTTTAACATATATTTCATTTAGTAGTTTAATGCATATCTGTTCTTATATTCAAACATATCTAAATTTATAGTCATGTTATGCAAATCATTTTTTTGTTGGCATTGTTCCAACTATAAGCATTGGTATATACATGAAGATAAGTAAATACCCCAAAACATATAATGGGACAAAGAAGTGCATGAGAAACACATGGCATGTTTGAAGAGGTCCCGACAAGTGTTCTACACGAATAGTATATATGGAGGACAAGTTTGGAAAATGTCCCAGCAGTGTTCAAGAAGTGTCAGTGTCCGACACGGGCACGACTTCATGGTAGAAGTGTATGTACGACATAGCGTGTATCATATTGACATTTCTAGTGAACAATAAGCATTTCATTCCTGGCAAAATTTGAATAGGGAAGTGGACTGTTCTTATTTATTTATATCCCTAATCTTTGCAAGAGGAAATATGTCAAAACCCAAAACATATAATGTGACAAAGAAGTGCATGAGAAACACATGGCATGTTTGGAGAGGTCCCGACAAGTGTTCTAGACTAACACGAATAGTATATATTGAGGACAAGTTTGGAAAATGTCCCAGCTGTGTCCAAGTAGTGTCAGTGTCTGACACGGGCACGACTTCAAGGCAGAAGTGTCTGTACGACATAGCATGTATCATATCGACATTTCTAGTGAACAGATTGCAGGCATTTCATTTCTGGCAAATTCTGAATAGGAAAGTGGACTGTTTTTATTTATTTATATCCCTAATCTTTGCGAGAGGAAATATGTTTCAAGATTTTAGCATACTTTATTAATTAAAACACCAAGTAGTCAGGTTGTACCTCTCAGTACAGGTGTGGACACACCTTATGATGAGTGCGGGACCAAATTTTACTCAAAATTTCAAGTTTTGCTTAGCCATTTATAGAAGTTTGAATATTTTGCATGATAAATTCCACTAATTGCTTTCAATTTATCCCCAAGACCTCAATACCTAAGCTAAAATATTTTTTTTTTTTTTTTGTCATGTTCCATCTGTTATTTCTCCCGAGTATCACCCATTTGCATTTAAATATTAAATTAGATATAATTATTGCTCATACAACTTGTAAATTTTAATTTTGTCATTTTTATTATTTGATGTATGATCAATAAAATTATTATTATTATTTCATTAAGCACCCCCACTGAGGAAATATCCTGTGTTGTCCACTGAGTAATGCTGGTTCTGAAGATTCACCCCTCCCCTCCTAATTTCTTATCTTCCCCCACATTTACCTTCACACCTGAACATGTTACACGTGTCCAATGAATAAATTCCACCTACACATGGAACAGAAAACATATTAAAAAGTCTGATATGTTTGAATTTCCTTTTTTCCGGCATTAATATTTGTCAATCTTCAGGTACTGGGTCTATTTTCAGTAATGAAATATTTAGCAACCATCAATCTCGGTCGTCACTTTTTCCTAGTATAATATCAGATCCTAATGTATATGTCAGAGCCTAGTATATTGCATTACGTTACACAGTCGAGAACTCAATCGCATTATGGTAGAATCAAACATAACTAACTGTTGTGTTGTGCAGATGGTACACTATAACTCTGGTGGGCTTCAGCTGAATCCTAACTTGTATGAGTCAGGAAAAGTTTGCCTCAGCCTTCTGAAGACATGGACGGGAACGGGCACAGAAGTATGGGATCCAGAAAGCTCCACCATTCTCCAAGTTCTCTTATCCCTTCAGGCTCTAGTTCTCAATGACAAGCCATATTTTAATGAGGCTGGCTACGATAAACAGATGGGAAGGGCTGATGGCGAAAGGAACTCCATCACCTATAACGAGAATGCCTTCCTTCTCTCATGCAAGTCGATGCTTTATCTATTACGCAAGCCTCCTAAGGTGATTTAGGAAACATCTCCTAGTTGGAAGCTTTCACAAATTATCTTGGTATCTATTATAGATTTTCAAATACAAAATATGAGATTTGGGCTTTGTTTTTTGGGTTTGAACTTTTAACCTAAGCTATAGAACTAAGTTTTAAGCTGCTTAGGCTGAAAATAAGGTTTAAAACTATAAAATATATTAGTGAAGTAGCATTACTAAAACTTAAGGGTATTAGACTTCAACTTCAAGGAGTGTCAAAAAAATAGTATGTATTGTAATAGAATTTGTAGCTTTTTCAATAAAGAAACATAAATTGTTTGTGCACCATTGGTTAACTGAACACACTCACATTATTTGTCAATTTGCAATAAATTACTTGTTCGCATATTAGTCATAATATTTGCTAATAAGTTTTGAAATTTTAGTAATTTTCACCAAAAAATTAAGTATACAGCAGGAAAATTTAAAGTGCCACCAAACACATAAACGCCATAACGATTTTATATATATCTTTTGTTAAATGACCGCAAGTTTCTTTATGAACATACATCTACATCTACACAAATGATATATATCTAGTTTAGCCACTTTATTCCCGCCAATCTATTGCCAAATTTTCTGAATTTTCCAGATATTTCCCAAACTCTAAAGGTTTGACCCTCACTGAATTGTTCTCAAACACCGAATTTGTGACTTTGGTATGAAGTGTTAGAGATATCAATGACAACACGTGACTCATGTGAAACATGTGATCCATATGAAAGACACCCCTAATGAAATTAATTAGATCCTAAAATCTCTCCATGATTATAGGAACACATGGGACTCATGGGATTCATGCACCTGTGTTTCTCATTCTTTCTCTCAATCAATATATTCTTGTTCTTTCTATCAGTCAATGTTTTCCTATTGTATCTCCTAAATCAATGTAAACATGTGACCAATATGTGTATATATATACAACCAAGAACTATAGCTAATGGTATCTTGTCTTTGCACAAATAAGTCTTTTTCTTCTTATTTATCTTGGTATCAGAGCAACTCCTGTATCATGTCGAGTATTTCCTCTTCATCTTCCCTCACCTCAATCCAAACACTTGCATCCATGGTTACTCTCAATCCCAACATCACTCACTTTCTAAATGTCAAACTCGACAAGGGAAACTATCTGCTGTGGCATTCTCAGTTCATTCCTCTTCTCAAGCTCCACGATCTCGAAGGCCTCGTCGACGGAACCTCTTCTTGTCCGGTCCGGTTCCTTCTACCGAGAAGGATGCTCAGCCCACTATCAATCCAGAATACACTCGCTGGATCAAGCTTGATCAGATGCTCTTATGTTGGCTTATCTCCTCGCTCACTGAGGCTGTTCTTGCTCATGTCGTCGGCCTCACCACATCTCGTGATGTGTGGTGCTCTATGGAGCGAATCTTTGCGTCACCCTCTAGAGTTAGAGTGCAGCAACTCAAATATCAGCTGCACACCGTCAAGATGGGCACCTCTTCTATGTCAGAGTACATCAGTCTATCAAGTCCATCGTGGACAACCTGGCGGCAGTGGCTAATCCAGTTGCCGACTCCGACCTCGTCTCTACCTTACTCAGTGGTCTGTCTCCCGAATATGACTCGGTCACCTCCATCAACACACGAGTCGACCCTGTACTGCCAGAAGAACTCATCGGCCTCATGCTTAGCCAGGAGATTTATCGTGGGCGTGCTATCACTTCACCAGACTCCACAACCCTCATCTTCCCTTCTCCTGCGGTTCATACTGTTTCCCGCACCCCAAGCTACCATTCAGCTCCATCTTTTTTTCGTGGTCGTGGACGTGGCCGAGGCAGGGAGCGCGGTCGTGGTCGTGGACGTTCCTTCTTACCGTCACATCAGTCCACCGGTGGCCGACCTCAATGCCAGATCTGCAATCGTTTTGGCCATTATGCTAACCAATGTTACAATCGTTATGATGATTCGGCTAGCCCAATTGCTCTTCTCCACTCTTATGGGAATAGTCCAGTCGATCCCAACTGGTATGTTGACTCCGGAGCCACTCATACCTAACGGCTGACATTGCGAATCTGGCGGTTCACTCCGAATATTAAGGACCCGACAGAGTTCACATGGGTAACTGGATAGGTTTGCCTACCCAAGCTACTGGTACTTCTTTATTGTGTTCTCCTGTTTTTCCTTTGTCTTGAAAAACCTTTTGCATGTTCCTGATATCACCAAAAATCTTCTGTCTGTTAGTCAATTTACTGCTGATAATAAAGTCCTTCTTGAATTTCACCCTGACTCTTGTTTTATTAAGGATCTCTCCACTCGGAAAACTCTACTGTAGGGACAACTTAAGGATGGTCTGTATGTCTTCTCCCTGGGGAATCATAACTTCACCGCCTCTCCCCAGGCTCTTCTTGGTGATTGTGCATCTTCCTCCGTCTAGCATGAGCGCCTAGGTCATCCCTCCATTAGAGTTGTCTCCAGTATTTTATCTCGGCATCAGCTTCCTTTCCTCCCTGCCCATGCTGGTACCCAACTCTGCATCCCCTGTCAGTAAGGGAAAAGTCACCGTCTTCTTTTTTCATCATCTTCCACGGTTGCTAATGCTCCTTTAGAGCTTATTCACTCCGATCTATGGGGTTCGTCTCCTGTGTCCGCTGTAAGTGGTCATCGCTATTATATTAGCTTTGTAGATCACTACAGTAAGTATGTTTGACTCTATCCTTTAATAAATAAAAGTGATGCTTTTTCCATTTTTCTTGAGTTCAAAATTCATGTGAAAATTTTTTTGGGCGTTCCATTAAATCTTACTTGTCTTCTCAGGGTATCGCTCATCGTTTATCTTGTCCACACACTAGTGCCCAAAACGGCACCGCAGAAAGAAAGCACTGCCACCTTGTCGAGACCGGCCTTACTCTTCTGCCTCGGTCAAATGTTCCATTCATTACTGGCCTTATGCTTTTCAAACTGCCTCACTTCTCATCAATAGAATGCCCACCTCCGTCCTCCATAATCTATCTCCCTACCAGAAATTATTTCATAAAGCACCTGACTACCTTTCCTTACGAATTTTTGGTTGTGCTTGCTACCCTCATCTGCGTCTATACCAAACTCATAAGTTTAGTTTTCGGTCCAGTCAATGTGTCTTCTTAGGTTTCTCAGCTTCGCATAATCAATGTTTGCATGTCCCCTCTGGTCGTATTTACATCTCTCGAGATGTTGTGTTCGACGAATCTTCCTTTCCTTTCCATTCTCCTCTGCCCTCCTCTCCCCTTACTTTCACGCCTTCACCACCGATCCCCATCTCCATGTCTCTGTTACCTTCCATTGTTCCAGTCCCCTCTTCTCATGCGGGCCCCATCATTGACTCTTCTCCTCCTCCGCTACCACCTCCATCACATACTCCACCACCTCCACCAGCACCGCCGATGAGTCCTCCTCGTCCTCATCCTCAGGCTCTCCCAGTCCCCCTCCTATTAGGACCCACCATATGGTCACCAGAACAAAGGATAACGCCAGAATACCAAAAGTCTGACTAGCTACCCGGTATCCCATGCCTACCTATCTCATGGCTGACTTGGCCACCACTCCTGTCGAACCCACATGTTTCACGCAAGCTTCTAAAGATCTCAAGTGGCACCAAGCAATGGACACTGAGATGAATGCCTTGCTTAAGAATAAAACCTGGTCCATTATGCCATACCACCCTTCCATAAATTTGGTTGGTTGTAAATAGGTTTTCAAGTTAAAACATAAATCTGATGGTTCTGTTGACAGGTATAAGGCCCGCCTGGTGGCCAAGGGTTTTCATCAACAACCAGGATTAGACTATGGTGAGACATTCAATCCGGTCATCAAACCGATTACTGTCCGTACCGTGTGCAGTCTGGCCGTCTCCAAGGGATAGTCTATTCGACAGTTAGATGTGAATAATGCATTTTTACAGGGTTTTCTTACTGAGACGGTTTACATGGAACAACCTTCGGGGTTCATCAATCCTCCTCATCCCAATCATGTATGCAAGTTTTACCGCAGTATTTATGACCTCAAACAGGCTCCACGGGCCTGGTTTTCTCGCCTCAGCAGTTATCTAGTCACATTGGGCTTTGTGGGCTTCAAGTCCGACACGTCTCTCTTCCTCCGACGGGTCGGGACAGATCTTCTGGTTCTTATCTATGTGGACGACATCATCATCACAGGCAATGACTCACGGGCTGTCACTCGTCTTATTCAAGAACTAGGTCGGGAGTTCTCATTAAAAGACCTCGGCCCACTGCACTATTTCTTGGGCGTGGAGTGTCATCGTACACCCTCAGGTCTATTTCTCTCTCAACAGAAGTACATCCGTGACTTGCTTCTCCGACTCAAGATGGATGGTGTCAAGCCTGTCAGCTCGCCTTTGACCACTTCCTGTAAGCTATCCAAGATTGTTGGCAAGTCTCTCTGACCCCTTTGTCTATCGAGTACTGTTGGGGCTCTACAATACTTAAGCTTTACCAGACCCGATATTGCCTTCTCGATAAGGTCGCTAAGTCTCAAGCTCCAACCAGCTAAGAGCATTGGAGCGCTATAAAACGGATCCTCCGTTACCTCAAATCTACCATTCAACATGGCATTTGCATTTTTCTCTCTCGTCATTCTTCTGTACAGCTTACTGCTTACACCGATGCAGATGGGGCAGGGTCGATCGATGATTGAAAATCTACCAGTGGCTATTGTGTCTTTCTTAGTACAAATCTCATTTCTTAGAGCTCGAAGAAGCAGTGCACTGTGGCACGATCTAGCACTGAGACAGAGTATAGGGGCGAGGTCGTTTGGTTGCAGTCATTACTTCGTGAGCTTGGAGTTCCGCAATCTCCTCTAATAGTTCTCTGTGATAACCTCGGTGCAACATATCTCTCGATCAATCTTATTCATCACTCCCGCTCCAAATATGTTGAGATCGACATTCATTTTATGAGGGACTATGTCGCCAATGGAGTCCTGGATGTTCGATTTGTCAGCACTAAAGACCAACTAGTAGATATCCTTAATAAGCCTTTGAGCTCATTTAGATTTTCTATGCTGAAGAACAAGCTCTCGGTTCTTTCGAATTTGCTTCGCTTGCGGGGGGTGTTAGAGATATCAATGACAACACGTGACTCATGTGAAATATGTGATTCATGTGAAAGACACCCCTCATGAAATCAACCAGATCCTAAAATCTCTCTATGATTATAGGAACACATGGGACTCATGTGATTCATGCACTATGTGTTTCTCATTCTTTCTCTCAGTCAATACATTTCTATTCTTTCTATCAGTCAATGTTTTCTTATTGTATCTCCTAAATCAATGTGAACATGTGACCAAATATGTGTGTGTATATGCAACCAAGAACCATAACTAATGGTATCTTGTCTTTGTACAGATAAGTCTTCTTCTTCTTATTTATCTTGAAGCAGAACAAATTCAAGTCATGCTAATTAGTTGGCAATTTTCATGTATTGACAACTGTCATGAATAGTGGTAGACTGACTCAGGCCAAAATATGGGCTGTCATAATCTTTTAGGTGTAAATTTTAACTTGCTTTGTTTCTGGGTTAGTTTGCTTTGGTTAAGCTAAAAACCTGGTGTTGGGGATTTTTGAAGCCTTCTCAAATCTGATCTTAACGAGCAATGAGATCACACCGAGCATGCAAGATAGGAGAAACAATACAAAAGAATAGGACACCACAATTTTACGTGATTCGGCCAAATCAGCTTACTTCACGGGGCACTGATGCAAGAGATCGCTATAAGAGATATTATAAGGATTACAAGAGAGTTCTTGTCTCTTTAACCTCACTCCATCTCATAACACTCTCTCAGATCCTTCTTTCATTCCTCACACAATGAGAGGATTGCATTCTTGCCAACCCACCTCTCACATTCCAAAGAAGTCCATATATATAAGTGGTAGCCCACACTAATTACACATCTCATTTGATGGAGAATCCAAGGAGTCATGCAGCGACAAAGAGTCATACACCATTTAGTCTTCCAAAACATGGGGATACAAAAGGCATGCATGAATCCATGTGATAGATGAAGAGTCATACACCGGATACGAGACACAACCCCAACAATCTCCACCTTGGCTCGAATCTGGTGCGCCACAAAACTTGGAGATGCCCGTTGCGAATCAATGTCGGTCAACCAATCTTTGGCACAACACTATTACCACTAAGCGCTACTCGCGCCACCCACGCCCGGCGACGTGGCTCCCGCCTGCCACACACTCGCCGTGCGTCTTCAATGCTCCTCCATGTGTCTTTAGTGCTCCTCCGTGCTTCCCCGCGAACCAACGCGTGCTCGAGCTCCAAAAGCTCGAATCCGACGATCACCGGCCCGGCAACCAGCATGGGCCCTTGCGTACGAGCCTTCCTATGCACCTCCGATCATCGTCCATCCCGGAGCTCTATCCGCTCCACCTAGAACGAACCATTCCCGACATCCCGTCGGTCAAATCCGCTGCTCTAGCTTCTTCTTCTTCTCTTTGATGCCTCCGCCGATCACCACCGTCGACTCGACATCACCTTCTACTTGCGTCCTCACCCACGGATCCATCACCGTGGCTCTGATACCACTTGTTGGTGATTTTTGAAACCTTCCCAAATTTGATCTCAATGAGCAACGAGATCACACCGAGCATGCAAGATAGGAGAAACAGCACAAAAGAATAAGACATCACAATTTTACGTGGTTTGGTCAAATTTAACTTGCTCCATGGGGCATTGATGCAAGAGATCACTATAAGAGATATTATAAGGATTACAAGAGAGCTCTCATCTTTTTAACCTCACTCCCTCCATTTAATAATATTCTCTCACATCCTTCTCTCATTCCTCACACAAGAGAGGATTACATTCTTACCAGCCCACCTCTTACATTCCAAAGAGGTCCATATATATAAGTGGTTGCCCACACCACTTACACATCCCATTTGATGGGAATCCAAGGAGTCATACAGTAGACGAAGAGTCATACACCATTTAGTCTTCCAACACACGGGGATACAAAAGTCCATACATGAGTCCATGCAATAGATGAGTCATACAACGAATACGAGACACAACCCCAACACCTGGTTCATTTAATTTTGGTTTGGATCTGTAAACCCCATTTAAATGGCAGTTGAAAAGAAAACCCTCCTTGGCCTAATGTTGTTATTTACTGATTACGTGCAGCACTTTGAGGAGCTTGTAGAGGAGCATTTTATTCGCAGATCACATCATATTCTCCTGGCTTGCAAAGTTTACATGGACGGTGCTCCCGTGGGCTGTTCATTGGAGTCCAGAAAGGCAACGGGTATCGCTGGTCAAGACAACGGCTGCTCCACTGGTTTCAAAATCATGCTCGCCAAACTCTTTCCAAAACTTGTGTCAGGTTTCAGTGAAAGGGGGATTGATTGTAGCCAGTTTCTTAAATAAGTTAACAAGTTCATCTCTGAAGGACTCAAGACTTGATCTAGAATACTATTAGTGTGTACTTACATTGTTCTCGCTGTATTATTGCTGTATTGAATTTGTGAAACCAGTGTTGTGTGAGCAGATCACACACTTGTGTAGCTATAAATAAGCTGATCTGTATGCTTGGGTCTCTAAACTCAGTATACTCTGCGCGCGCGCATTTGTGTATTCGAGTGTTGTAATGACAATGCTGGCTTGTAATTGTTAATAAGCACAACTGTGTGTAATGATATTTTCTTGTTGATATGTGTTATGTCTAGCTTAAGAGGATTAAACTGCAACTATGTAAAGATTTTGGCTATTGTAATTTCTTTGTTTTATGTTCTGAACATCAATTGCTCAGATGCATTGGTTTAATTCATTTTGAACATGATTTAGTTTATATGACACAACATGGCTGAATACAAGGGTCCCTCAGTTCAAAACCCTAATGTAAGAAGAAAAGAAAATGAATAACAAAACATGCACTAATTTGACGAAATGTACTGTTTTTTTTTTAAGTAGAGAAACTATCATAGTCTGTTATCAAATACCGTTTCTGTTCATTATTGTAGTGATATTCAAAATTTTATGTCTTTTTAAACCTATTGCACTTGCCAATGGGCGCTTTGTCTCTCTTGCACCCCAATACTGAATAGAAAAATTTGCACAACCCCAAAAAAACCCACACCCCAAAACCCTCTTTTTTACCCTTTTTTCCTTTTTTTTTTTTTTTTTTTTTTTGAGAGAAAACGGTGAGCTTATATGGGCCTCCCGTGTTTCACTAAAAAGATTTTAATGAGAACATACAAACTAGTATGTACTTCCCTCACAGTGGCTCACCGGTTAGACCCTGTATTTGCTCCCCAAAGGTCACCAATTCGAACACCCTAAGGGACATGTCGATTATCAAAAAAAAAAAAAACAAACCCAAACAAACTAGCATGTAGAATAGTGTATTAAGTCCTCCTAATAGTATTTGCACTCGCAAATGCTGGAGGAGCAAAATATATAAAAGTGCAATGTCGGCGACAAATAGGCTGACTAATAACATCGGAGTACAAAAAAAATAAAATACAGGCTAGCAAAATGCCAAGTTGAAAACCTGAGGTTTTAACAAAAATGAAGGAAAGGCACATCAACCGACCTAAGATGGGGTATAAATCATGGAGACAAATCTGATTTCTCTCTCATGTCATTACTATGATTGTCCAAATTGGGCCAGCCCACATTCGAGAGGCATAGCTCGGCCACTTTCTTTATATTGTGTGGCTCACTCGTTTAAGGTGTCAAAATGGATCATAAACAAAGCGAGCCGCTTTGGGCTTGCCTCCTTATGGCCCAATTCTTCCTCCTTTGACTCTTGGAGCCACTAAAAGTGATAATCTCGTCTCTTTGTAGGGCCTATTTGGTTAAGGGTGGAAGTGAGGAAGTGAAGAAGTGAAGAAGTGAGGAAGTGGTAATAGTTCCCTTTGGAATTGGGAATTGGTTAGTAAGTTTTCGGTGTTTGGATGTTATTGGGAAGTGTGATTTGAAAAATGTTATGTCTTTTCCGATGTTTGGATGGTAATGTGGAAGTGGAAGTGGAAAAGTTGACCACAAAGTTGACTGCAAATAATATTAAAATAAAAATTAATTAAGAAAAATAAAAATTGGACTGTAATTAGAATGCAAGTGAGATTTACATGAGCAAAAAGTAACTATTATGTGCTACAACTTATTACAATGAGATTTACATGACCACAAAATTAACTCTAGCACTCTGGAAGTGAGGAAATGGTTGTGTAAAAGAGAAAAGAGAAAGAAAAGAACTTTTTTCATTTTCCTTTTTCGGTGTTTAGATGAACAGCGGGAATGGGAAAAGACACTTCCCACTTCCTCACTTTCACCCAATTCCTTGAATCCAAACAGGCTCGTAATAGACAAGAAATCTAGACTCCTAATTTAAACCCCACTTTGCACTAGACTATGAGCTTCTCTCAATAAATAAATAAATGAGATAAGAAATTGTAACAAAAATTTATTTTGAGACGAAATATCATTTATATTTCTTAGATCAAATTATAGTCAGATTGCCTTATGATAGAAAATATTAAATTAGTTCTAATCATGTTTTGTGCTTTTCCTCTTTTGTTCATTATTATAGTCTCATCTCTGGTCACATTGTATGCTCTATAATAATATTGTATTTTACATGAAAAAATGATGATTTTGGGGAGGAAAAAAATTAGACGATTTTCTACCCTTTCTATGTAGCTATTACCACATACATTAGTTTTCTTGTTGTTCACCAATTTGGTAAATGAATGTACCATAAACATAATAATATTTTCTCATTGTTCATCAATTTGAAAAAAGAAAAATGAAAAGTATCAACTGTGGCAAAAGTCATATTAATAAGAGACTAATATAACACCACCAAAGAAAGTGCTAACTAATAAAAATAAAAGTTTTCCGCACTAACAAAATTACTACATTTATTTATACTAGTAAAATGCAAGTGCACTAAGTGTACATTAATTTGAAAGTATTTTTTATTTGAGAATTTTTTATATCAAGTCAAAATTTTCTATCAATTCATAATCATCAAATGAAATTATCTAAGTGGTTGTCTATCAAAATTCATAAAAAATTAAGCAGAAATTATAGTTATTATCAAATAAAAGTATACTTAAAAGAAAAAAAAAAAATAGTAACTACAAAACACAAAATATGAGAAAGTGAAAACTTACTTTTCTCTTGAAACTTTTATTTTGTTCCGAACTATCTCTAGAAGCTCACAGTTTCCCAACGTGAACCAACACTTAATTGGTACCTCATGTAATTTGAAGTGATTCAAAATAATTCACATAAAATTTTCTATCTAATTTGTAATAATCAATCAAAGTTTTTACATCAGAATCTACCAAATTCCATAAAAAAAATGATAAAAAAACTAATATATTTATTATCAAATAAGCTACATCTAAAAAGAAAAAAGAGTAAAAAGTTTTCTATTAAATTCATAATAATCAAACAAAGTTTCTAAATCGGAATCTACCATATTCCATAGAAAAAAACATATATATTTATAATCAAATAAGCTACATCTAAGAAAAATAGTTAAAAACAAAAAGAATATAACAAAAATATTAGACTTACTTTTTTTTCTTTTGTATCTTTTCTTCTTTTACTTGCATCTATTTTCTTTTCTAGTTTAAATTTGTGTTCTCCTTCTTTGGATAAAAAAAGAGCGTTTTAGAGAATTATATAGAGTGGGAACTATCTGAGAATTTGAAATCATGGTTTCGCAGTCAGAGCATTATTAGAGTAGAAAATTGGAAAAAGAAAACTTTCCTTTTTCGCTTTTATTAATTATAACAAA
>JAVJIF010032237.1:0-235637 GCA_038442645.1 Agave tequilana | reverse complement strand
CATGGATGGAGTCCGAAATTGGTCGGCCAAACCATGTCAATCCTTGGGTGTCTTCCACATTTGACCTTAAATTGAGTTACCATATTGTTAGCCACAAGTGGGAAACTTTTATCTCATAGCGGTTTTGCTAATACCATTCTTTAGTATAACTGGATAAGTAGTATTGGAACTCACAAAGGCTTAGGCTCTTGCAGAATCCCTTTGACCAACTAACTGTACTTCTTTGAATTTTGTGTGCAGTGATGGGCTGGCATATAGCTTGGGCATTTGGAACATTAAGTGCACTAGTTAGGAGAAAGTAAGAGAAATCGTGGTTGATGGAGCGAAGAGGATTAGGGGTAGATCCAAGCAATGGATAGAGTCGACTAAAAAGGAGAGGGATTCACGTACCCTCCCTGAAAGGTGAAAGGTTTGTGATAAAGGTGTTGCGCGCCGACAACAACCACACAGAGGAAACCCTAGATCTCCAACGCACGAAGAACAGTACCATAAACAGCACAAACAAACAATCCCAGAGAAAGAAGACGAAACAAAGATTTAACGAGGTTCGGCCTTGTCGCCTACCTCCTCGGGACAAGAAAGGGGGAAGGTTTTATTGATTTCAGCAAATCAATACACTTACAGCAATGAGGATCGGGAGAGTTCTGCCTCTGCTCTACTCTCCTCCACAATTGCACTCAAACCCTACGATACAAACCCTAGAAATCCAACACACCTTTAAATAGGGTTCAAAATAACCCTTTCCGAAACAGGCAGACCCGATTGTCGGTCGACCGGCCGGTCGACCGACGACCGGGCCCAACCGAGAGTTGGGGCACTTCAGTCGGTCGACCGATCTCCTTTTGCGGTCGACCGGACCGGTCGACCGAGCTACTGCTTCTGCAGACGGTCGACCGGGTCGGTCAACCGAGCTACTGCTTCTGCCGACGGTCGACCGGGCCGGTCGACCGTACTCCTGTTCTGCTACTGCTGATTTCTGGATTCCCTTCTCTATCGACTCTTCGACTGCCTCCCCCTACAATTCTCCACCTCGGTGAAGATTTTTCCAAAATCTGAGCCAATCTCCAACGTACCCCAGTCTATCACCTGGCGAAATCGACACACGATCTCGGCGAAATCGACACACGATCTCGGCTTGGAATCTGTAGCCCAGCTATCCACTGGAAAACATCGCACATGCCTTCCCTACACTTCACCTTAGGAGAACTTCCATACATGCCGATCACCAAACCGTGGCTCCTACTCCGCAACTTCACGACCTCACGAAGACTCCTCATGAGCCAACACTGACTCTCCAACTGACTAGCTCTATCTAGTCTATCTGTCTTCCACTGACGGTCCAACCAAGTTGCGTAGAGCACACCAAACACCATCATCGGCTTCAACTGGAGGCACACCACTCCTTATGTAAGCTCAACATCTTCTCACCGGAAGATCAACCTGTTCACCGAGATCATAACACCTCACCTCTACGTGAAGTCCAACTGGCCACAACACTTCACCTCTACGTGAAGCCTCTCCACCTCTGCGTGAAGCTCTAATCGGCCACAACTCTTCACCTCTACGTGAAGTTTCAATCCGCTTCTCGAGAACCCAAACAGCTTCATACGGGTTGCATCACCAAATGGCTGCGCCTTTACGGCTGCCTACATACCTTACCCAAAGGATCAAGCCAACCGTAGTTCATTAAAATGAGCTCCATCAAGCTCAAACACTGGTACCTGTACTTGCAGCAGTGAACCTGTCTGACTGAGTCATATGAACCTCCTCATGACCATCATGGAGAACAACGACCTTCAACTTGAGCTTGTCGCGATCACAAGCTTGAGATTCATGCTTCTTTCCCTACAAGCGTGGTTTCACCTTGGTTCCAATAGCTGCAAACAACTCGACATCCTCAGCAATGTCTTCAACCTGTTCAGCATCAACTCTAGCTACACGATCTCCACCCGGTGTCACATCCGGTGAAGTCTTCTCTAATGCCGAACCAACTGGAGATGGTGGAGTAGCATTAACCTCCACCCGCTGCGATACTTCCTTGGTCTCCGTCCTCTCCACCTGCTGAGCATGATTCAAAGACTCGGCCGAGTCGGAGACGAGTCGGCTGAGTCGTATCCGTCTCGGCCCGCTCCGAGACGAGTCCGAGTCACGAGTCGGTCTCCTCTGTACGAGTCGGTCGACTCAACTCAGAGGAGACCGACTCGGCCGAGAATCAGAGTTGACTCGGTTAACTCGGTCGAATCGGTCGTGACTTGGCTGAGTTGACCGAATCGACTCCGATTCTCGGCCGAGTCGGCTCGAAACGTATATTCACCCCGTGACGAACGGGTATAAAGAAAAAAGAAAAATAAAAAAAGAAACTTACCTTTCTCGCTCAGATCTGGAGATCGCCGCTGCTGTTCGATCAGCGCCGCTCAGATCTGGACTCCGCCGCCGCCCGATCGCCGCCGACCACTCCTCCCCGGCCTTAGGTGATGTTCCTCCCCCTCTCTGTCTCTTTCTCGCTCTCTCCCTCTGTTTCTCTCTCCCCCTCCCTCTCCCCCGCTCTCTCTCCCGTCTCTCTCTCTGTGTCTCTTTCCCTCACCCTCCCTCTGTTTCTCTCCCCCCTCCCTCTCTAACCCGCTATCTTTCTCCCCCTTTCCATCTGCCGTCTCTCTCTGTCTCTTTCCCTTCCCCTCCCCCTCCCTTTTTTCGATCTCTCCCCACTCTCCCCCTCCGAGGTAGAAGAGAAGTAGATGATGGTAGTGGTGAAGATGTAAGGTAGTGGTGATGGTAAAGATGGTGATGATAATGACGGCGGCGGTGGTGATGATGACAATAAGAAGGGCGACAAAGTGCTGATGGAGGAGCTTATAGTCTTGAAGGTCATATGTAAATGTTGAGTTTGACATCAGACCGACATTATGGTGTGACATATGTCCATGACTACAGACCACAACTTGAGAGATTTACGAGCACTAGTATCAGTTTATCTACTTACCGCAGAGATGAATATGATGATTTTATGCATTATCGCAATTCAATGTGGAAATAAATACACTAGCATGTATTTATGAATGTAGTTTGTGCAATTTACTATATTGTGCATGTATTTTGATATGCTTCTACTGACGGTATGTATTTATGCTTTCGCTTTATGTTTAGTGTGCTAGGTGATATGTTTTAGGCATGTGATACATAAATGTGAATGTCTACATTTTTTTAAGATTTGTCGTGATTTTTACAAAATTTTTGAGCTTTCTATGTAGCGTTTGCGCGTATCGCCCGAGACCGATCCGAGTCACCGAGACCGATCCGTCTCAGTGCCCGCCGAGTCGGCGACCGAGACCGCGATTGTGAACGATGCTGCTGAGAGACGGTGGACTTCAACATTGAAGTCTCTCCAAATGTGACATGCCTGCTCATCACGATCTTTTTGTCTTCAGGGTCCCACAACCTGTAGCTTTTCCTCTTGACACCCAAATACACAAACCTCTTTGCTCGCGGATTCACCTTGCCATTCTTGGCACTGAAGTAGGTCGGACTTTCAAATTCCCGCAGCAAACAATGATCTTGAGCAGCTTTCCCAGACCTGATTTCCAATAGAGCTTTACCTCCTCTCGTAGTCGATTTATTCATGAGATGGCTAGCATACACAGTCGCCTCAGCCCAAAAACGACTTGTCCAATCCTGCATTAGACAACAACCACCGAACCTTCTCCAGCAAGGAACGGTTTACTTCCTTAGCCAACTCATCTGTACCTGTTGTGAAGTGAGTAACAATTCCGGTGTTTTGGCCAAATCGTAGGAATTGGTTCATGTCCTTTCCAACATTACCAATCTTCAACTCCTTGATCTTCCTACCAATTTGCCTCTCCATTCTTCCTCTCCACTTCACCAATATATCTGGGGCTTCACTAATTTGTCTCATGGGATATATGCAACAATGCCTAGATACACTATCAACAAAAGAGACAAAGTACCTGTGACCTCCAAGCGATGCCGTCTTAGCAGGTCCCCAAATACACACGTGAACACAATCAAGAAGACCTTCATTGCGGTGAGTACTGGTGCTGAATTTCACCTTCTTCTTGTCCAGAACGCTGTGTTCACCTCCCAACTCGCAGGTAGCAGCACCTTCCAACGATTCCTTCTTTGCAGGAGCTTGCAAAGACTTTTCTCCTTCCTGTCCGACCTTTCCCTGCCAGACCTCCGGGCAACCATCATCTGAGGAACTAAAAGTCTCTACCTGATCTGTAATCGTACTACCCTTCAAGTAGTAGAGATTGTCTCGGCGGACGCCCTTCATCACCACCATCGAGCCCTTGATCGTCCTGAGATCACTATCTCGAACAGATATCACCATACCCGATGCTTCCAAAGCTCCAACAGAGATTAGATTTCTCTTCAACTGAGGTACATACCTCACTCCCTTCAGCTCCCTTACCATCCCATCAAACATCCTGATTTGGATTGTACTTACATCCTCCATGATACATGGGTGATCATCGCCCATAACGACTGAACACCCCTCCAGCTTCTCAAAGCTAGAAAACCAGTCCCGATTAGGGCACGCATGGTATGTAGTACCTGTATCCAAAATCCACTCATTTTCTCCCGAGTGTCCAACGATGAGAGTAATGACTGAGAATGAGAAACCCGACGAGTCCGAATCTGATCCATCTGCCTGTGAATTACTCCTTTGAGTATTAGTCACCTTTGCAAGATTTGCTTCAGCCTTCGACTCCTTCTTCTTCCATTTGAACTTTGGACAGTCCACTTTTCAGTGCCCTATTTCTCTGCAGAAGGCACACTGGTTCTTCCTCAGATCCCTATAGCCCGACCTGGACTTCGATCTTCCTCTTTCATCACTGCCCTTCCTAGATGAACCCTTGCTTCTTACTGCTAGCGCCTCTGCCGACGAGCTTGACTGAGAAGGCTGTCTCTCCTTTCTCCTCGTCTCATAGTTTGCCAATACATACGACACCTCATGATAGTCCAGAGTCTGTCTACCATTTATGAAGGTTAATGTGAATGTCTCAACTCCTCCGCCGGGAGAGAGTTCAGGAGGATTACCGCCTTGTCTTCCTCATCTATCTTGACATTCACATTGATCAAGTCTGTAAGAAGCTTCGTGTAGCGGTTGATGTGTTCATTCACGGAGTCCCCCTTCTTCATCTGAAACCCATACAGCTTGCTCTTCAGCGGCAATCGCGATTCCACACTCTTGGTCAGATATTTCTTCTCAAGGGTCTCCCACAACTGCCTAGCAGATGTCTCGTGTAACACAAGATATTTGACGTCTTGTGTTAGACACGACCTAATCAAGCCACACGCAGACCTGTTCATCTTCTCCCACTCTTCTTCAGTGGTTTTTCCTCGCCTCTTCTCCAGAAGTAGAGTATCCTCGAGGTTCGATGCATTTAGGGTATCCATAACCTCACACCTCCACATCCCAAAATTATTTGTGCCGTTAAACTTCACCACATCTATCCTCGGATGAGAATCCATGGTCTTAACCGATGTACTTTCTTCTGTTATTTATCTAACTGAAACCTCTATGTATGCGGAAACTAAACTGGAGATAGATACACAACTTCGATAAAAATCAGATTTTTACCTTCTTCACGAAACCCTAGAACGAGTTTCTGATCGGTTCTACTCCACCAATAATTCCCTGAGCACTCCTTGCGTTGTTCTGAGATCGACACATGATCCCACGAACAAGACTAACCCTGATCTGAGATCGACACACTATCTCTACCGAATCAGCTCCCGATGCCCTCCGAATCGCCAGAAAATCCCACGCGAAACCTGGGAAGCTCTGATATCACTTGTTGCACGCCGACAACAACCACACAGAGGAAACCCTAGATCTCCAACGCACGAAGAACAATACCATAAACAGCACAAACAAACAATCCCAGAGAAAGAAGACGAAACAAAGATTTAACGAGGTTCGGCCTTGTCGCCTACGTCCTCGGGGCAAGAAAGGGGGAAGGTTTATTGATTTCAGCAAATCAATACACTTACAGCAATGGGGATCGGGAGAGTTCTGCCTCTGCTCTACTCTCCTCCACAATTGCACTCAAACCCTACGATACAAACCCTAGAAATCCAACACAGCCTTTAAATAGGGTTCAAAATAACCCTTTCCGAAACAGGCAGACCCGATTGTCGGTCGACCGGGCCGGTCGACCGGGCCCAACCGAGAGTTGGGTTACTTCAGTCGGTCAACCGCCCGGTCGACCGATCTCCTTCTGCGGTCGACCGGACCGGTCGACCGCTACCTGTGCATGTCTGCGTGCACGTCGGTCTACCGGACCGGTCGACCGAGCCACTGCTTCTGCCGACGGTCGACCGGGCCGGTGGACCGTACTCCTGTTCTGCTACTGCTGATTTCTGGATTCCCTTCTCCGTCGACTCTTCGACTTCCTCCCCTACAAAAGGCTTTGGATTTATATTGCCCAGATTAATTCTCTTTCAAAGACCCCTAAGTGAAGTTTTTTTTTAACCGGAGAAATGCCCGTAGGCTTATATCATAAGGGAGGGGGGAAGCTACAAAGGCAGAGGGAGACACCTCAAAGAATGAAAGGGAACTTTACATGGGAGGAAGAAAGGAAAGGGTGAAAGGAACTCTTTTAAGGGGAGAATTATTACCTAGTAAATCTTATTTGGTCCACTTGTTGTGGATGTGGATCACAAAGAGCCTTCACAAATTGTATTTGCCTGCTTGAGCTCGAGTCATTGTGTGGTAAGCCTACAATATCAAAATTCCCTTCGCCCACTGCTGATGAAGAGATTCAACCTACAACATGACCTAAGGTCAGTTGGTAGGGAAAGATCCTAATATGCAAGGTTTTGACAAGCAATGAGGTGCGTGAGACTATGTTGATAAACATTGGTTCGCAAACCTTCTTTTTGGTTTCAGAACTTAGTGTGGAAAAGTCTCTTATCCTGTGGATGGAGGCACTGTTTTCCAGTCTCATAAATGTCTATCAAGTGTGCGCTCGCACGCTGAGCGATGTGTGTGTGTGGTCGTGTGTTGCACGTCATGCGCGTTTCTTTTCATTTCTGACCTGCATGTTTTTGTCTTTGATGTTTGACTTTTGCATATCTAGGCTGTTGGCATGACTGGCCTCTGTTTGAAGTTTTGCTTGCGCCTCATTATGCCACTATTATCCTTCCAGCATTGACCTTATGTTTTGTAATTTTTATTATGCATGCATCACAGAAGATTCTACATGAATGAGACAAATTATTCTGACTGTATTACAAACTATCTCAGGTTCAACCTTCTGAAATATTTGGATTAGATAGGCTGGGTGATATTGCTTCAATTCCAGCAGTTATTGAGGAATCTGCTCCAGTAAATGTTGGCAAGGAGATGGATCAGGAGAGGAAATGTTGCCTTAACAAAGAAAAGGTAGAAGCCATATTTTTCTCCTCTACTTACATAACTCTTTTCACATGGTGCTATGATGTGTTTGCCATTCTTTTTTTCTTTTGTGCATTCCTCTCCAGATATTATGATAATACGGTTGAGTAGTCTTCATTTTTCCTTTTAAAGGATGTAAACAATTTCACTGAAGCTTATGAGAAAGACGTATGGGGTATTAGTTCTCTTTTATTTCCTTGCGCGTCTATTGGGTTTTTCAAGTCTATTGCCACAACTGTATTTGGCTCTGGTGCTTCCACTTCTCTGTTACACTTTGTAAGTTGGTTGATTTCCCTGTCCCCATAACATCAGTGTTCAATTAGGAGCAACAGCTTTGATAGGCATGACTAATTTTGAAATTTTCCAGTGGAAAGGTGTTCCTAAGTTTCAGATTCTAAAGTCTGAAGAAGCACAGTTGGATGGCAACATTATAGAACCACAAAGTTTGAAGCAGCAAGAAGGAGAAGCTGAACTCCAAGAAAATCTGACACCTTCCCCTGGCAATGAGACAGCAGCGATGTTCAAGCAATTTGATATTGTTGATGATTATTATGACCATCATTTTGTGAATAATACTGTTAAAGGAATAACTTCCCAGGTAAAGGGCCTGCCTCTTTCTTTCCTGTCAAATTGAAGCTATTTCCAGCAGGATACTCATTTCAGAAACTATATTTTTTCTTAAGTCCTCTCAGGTCAGAAGAGGTTGGTTGAAGAAAGTGCAGCAAGAATGGGGTATCCTAAAGAAAGATCTATCAGGTATCCTTTTATTAATTACACCCTCGTTTCTAATCATGTCATTAGTATATTCTCTGGTCATCTCTCCCATGGTCATATGGATAGTGCTTTCGTACATCTATGTTTCTCTCAGATTATTAATAGGGAGGAGGATTCCTTTACTTTTTCTTTATTTTTATCGCTTTTCTGGGTACATGTTTGGGTGGGCTTTGGGTTTTTGCATTCACACAAGTGATTTTTTGCTTGTAAGGAGTTAATGGACTGCAAATATGCTTTGATGATTTAAACAGTCTTCTAGTAATTGCTTACTACTAATAGTTGTGTTGATACTGGTAGATTTGCTTTTGATGTTAACAGATAGCATCTATGTGAGAGTTTACGAGGAAAGGATTGATCTCTTGAGGGCATGCATTGTGGGGGCACCTGGAACTCCTTACCATGATGGTCTCTTCTTCTTTGATATCTTCTTTCCTCCTGAGTACCCTTATGAACCTCCTGTAAGCATTTCTTTACTTGTTTATTGTTGCTAGTCATGTTTTCTGCATGTAGCCTATCTCATCTTGATAGGAAAAAGCTTATGATGATGTTTTCTGTGCCAGTTAACTTTTTAAGATTCTTCAATAGTTAATGAGATTAATTAGGTGACATTTTTCTTGATGGCTAATGACATATTAAGTAAACAATGTGTGTTCACATGAAAAAAGTTTTCTTGAGTTTGTCAACTACAAAGCTTTATCAGCAAATAGTTCACTTTTGGTACATAAAATAGTGTTGTGTGATCGCTACAAAATATTTGGCTGGAGCATCTTGATATTCCATCTGATATACATGGCCTTCTTTCTTACTGCCAAATAGCTTTTTATTTTAAGACAAATCTTTGCAATGATTTTGTTTGTATGTTTCTCTTTATATTCTTGTTAAATATTTGAAAATTAGTAGCCTGTGAAGTGAAACCACTAAGGGTGCGCTCACTGCTAAGGGGTGGGGATTGGGTTCGGGGAGGTCCTAGATCCAAGACCAGCCTAACAACACCCCCCCCCCCCCTGCCCACAAAAAAAAAAAAAAAAAAAAAAACAAAAAAAAAACCACCAAGCATGCACACACGCAAACTGTTAGGGATTGAGAACCCGACGATGTCATCACGTCATGAGAGTGATAACCTTAAGCACATGAGATAGGAATCACAAACACAAGAAGAAGAACATCAGACTTACGTGGTTCGACAACAATTAAAAGAGTACAAGAGAACAAAGTTTCTCTTTCAACTCACCCTCCCCTCACATCTCAATGTTTCACATCTCTCTAAAACTACCACTCATCTAACCTATGAGAGATTATATATAATGCTACAAAAAACCTAACACTGCCCAACACTTAATGATAGCCCACATCATTTAGTTATCCTGGCCCAATTTGCCCGAGTCTAATATGAACTCCCACAGTCTAACCCGACAACAATCAGCACAAAGCCAACCTGGATGCATAAACCGGATATGAGACAGAAATCTAACACACACTCCCACGCACATGCCATGGTTCAAAGTCACGGTCTCAGTCGCCGACTTTGCAGGCACCATTTCACATGGGTCACGGCGTCTCGGAACAGACTCGGGCGATACATGCAAAACGCTACAAATAAAGCTCAAAATTCGAAAAAAAATCACGACAAATTTAAAAAATATATAGACATCAATTTTCATGAATCACATGTTTAAAATAAATTTATTTTGAGAGATAATTGGGGAAATATGATGATTTGAGGGGGTAAATATAAGAAATATATAAATTTGAGTGGTAAATTTAGATATGAAAAATTGAGAGGTAAATCTGAAAAAACCAAAACTTGAAAAAAGAAAAAGAAAGGTTATAAGGGTGAGAGAGAGAGATCGGGTGAGGGGGGAGAGAGATTGGAGGGAGGGGAGAGGGGGGAGGGAGAGGAGGTTGAGGTCCATTTGATCTTTCTCTCCATCTCCCTCCTTCCCTCTGTTCTCAGGCGGAGATCGAAGGTCAAGGTCAAGGGCGGAGATCGGGGTCGGAGATCGGGGTTGGGGTCTAGGCCGACGGGTAAGTTTGTATTTTTTTTCTTTTATGGTCGACTCGCTCAAGATCGGCTTCGACTCGGGATGAACTCGGCATCAACTCGGTGGTATCAACCGAGTCAAGCCGATTCCATCATTGACTCGGTCGATACGCCCGAGTCAACTCCGTGTCCATCCCGAGTCAAGTCAAACGATGCAAAAATGTTAACTCGTGGCGCTGATTCGGACCGGAGAAGGCCGATCTGATTCTGACTTAACCGAATTGGAACCGGATCAGCCAAGTTTTTGAACCCTGACACACGCGCACACCTACATCCACACACATCCTCCCACCACCACCACCAAAAGAAAAAAAAAAAACTGAAGTGCAACGGGGCAATTTATCTAGTTATGTGTGTATGAAAATTTAGGAATAACAAGATGTTAGTCCGTATTCAAAGTCACATTTTATTAACATTAGTTAGTGCTATTGACGAGCTACCTATTTTATTTCTTGTAACAGAATGTGTATCAAGAATTTGGAAAGATCTTCTAACAATTAGCTTACGTTTAATTTCATTCTATAGCAGAAGATTGTAATTTTGAAAATTCTGAAAAAAGAATCTTATAGGAGATCTCTTGATGGGGAATCAAATGGTCCAAATTTAGTATGGTTTAGATCCAGAATGATGGGAAATCGAATGATCCAGATTTAGTATGATTTAGAATTTTATTTGAATTTAAATTTAGTAGATTTGATCAATATTTAGGAGTTAATTTGGATTAGATTGGAGTAGATTTGATCCTACCAATAATTGCACTTGTGGTGCACGTTTTGTAGGCTATATATAGACATGTAATGGACTTTAAAAAGTAATGATGAGTTGGACAAAATTTATTTCCCAATGGAGATTTTGTGTTGTTTGATTTAATCTCATGGATTAATCGAACCAGGCGGTGAAGCTGAGGTCCGGAATGATGGGGAATGAATGCTCCAGATTTAGTTTAGTTTAGAATTTTATTTGAATTTGATTTAGTAGATTTAGTCAAGATTTAGGAGTTAATTTAGATTAGATTTGAGTAGATTTGATCCTCTCAATAATTGCACTTGTGGTGCACATTTTGTAGGCTATATATAGTTATGTGATGGATTTTGAAAATTAATGGGCTTTGAGAATTAATGATGAATTGAATGAAATTTATTTTCTAATAATAATTTTGTGTTGTTTGAGTTAATCTCATGGATTAATCGAATCAGGCGGTGAAGCCGATATCCGGGTTGCGATCTGCTATCATATCTTTTCTTTATTCTCTTGTTCTTCTCCAATTCTATTCTTACCATAAACCCTAAATCCCTCTCCGTCCGACATCATCTCTATTTGTACTTAGATCTCGGGGGTACGTGATGTGACTATATTCATATTTGCGTTCTTTTAGCAGATGTTGATATTATTCTAGATATCAAACTCTGAGTCTGTATATGGTTAAAGCCATGTGTGAATTCAAATCATATATGGATACTAACCACTAACCAGATATTTCTGGCTATATTAAAAAGTTAAAATAAATGGATGCACTCAAAGACTAAACTTATGTATTAGGACATATTCAAGTACATTCAGATGATAATTCAGATATTTTGATAGTGATAATCTAGCACTACATATATTCTTCTAAGAAGCTTGGACACGGACATAGGACAAGATACGACATGGTAATTTATTCAAAAGTATGACAGCGAGACACAATGAGATGACACTAGAATATATAAAGCGGAAGGCATATATACATACATACTTTGAAAAGTCCAAGAATCCGAACATCTAATAATATGATGATAATATATATGCAAAAAATTTAACCTATTTTAGATTTATGGCTTTGCAAAAGGAATAGCTCTTGGCTTTTAACTTTTAACATATATATTCATTTAGTAGTTTAATGCATATCTGTTCTTATATTCAAACATATCTAAATTTATAGTCATGTTATGCAAATCATTTTTTTGTTGGCATTGTTCCAACTATAAGCATTGGTATATACATGAAGATAAGTAAATACCCCAAAACATATAATGGGACAAAGAAGTGCATGAGAAACACATGGCATGTTTGAAGAGGTCCCGACAAGTGTTCTACACGAATAGTATATATGGAGGACAAGTTTGGAAAATGTCCCAGCAGTGTTCAAGAAGTGTCAGTGTCCGACACGGGCACGACTTCATGGTAGAAGTGTATGTACGACATAGCGTGTATCATATTGACATTTCTAGTGAACAATAAGCATTTCATTCCTGGCAAAATTTGAATAGGGAAGTGGACTGTTCTTATTTATTTATATCCCTAATCTTTGCAAGAGGAAATATGTCAAAACCCAAAACATATAATGTGACAAAGAAGTGCATGAGAAACACATGGCATGTTTGGAGAGGTCCCGACAAGTGTTCTAGACTAACACGAATAGTATATATTGAGGACAAGTTTGGAAAATGTCCCAGCAGTGTCCAAGTAGTGTCAGTGTCTGACACGGGCACGACTTCAAGGCAGAAGTGTCTGTACGACATAGCATGTATCATATCGACATTTCTAGTGAACAGATTGCAGGCATTTCATTTCTGGCAAATTCTGAATAGGAAAGTGGACTGTTTTTATTTATTTATATCCCTAATCTTTGCGAGAGGAAATATGTTTCAAGATTTTAGCATACTTTATTAATTAAAACACCAAGTAGTCAGGTTGTACCTCTCAGTACAGGTGTGGACACACCTTATGATGAGTGCGGGACCAAATTTTACTCAAAATTTCAAGTTTTGCTTAGCCATTTATAGAAGTTTGAATATTTTGCATGATAAATTCCACTAATTGCTTTCAATTTATCCCCAAGACCTCAATACCTAAGCTAAAATATTTTTTTTTTTTTTTGTCATGTTCCATCTGTTATTTCTCCCGAGTATCACCCATTTGCATTTAAATATTAAATTAGATATAATTATTGCTCATACAACTTGTAAATTTTAATTTTGTCATTTTTATTATTTGATGTATGATCAATAAAATTATTATTATTATTTCATTAAGCACCCCCACTGAGGAATATCCTGTGTTGTCCACTGAGTAATGCTGGTTCTGAAGATTCACCCCCTCCCCTCCTAATTTCTTATCTTCCCCACATTTACCTTCACACCTGAACATGTTACACGTGTCCAATGAATAAATTCCACCTACACATGGAACAGAAAACATATTAAAAAGTCTGATATGTTTGAATTTCCTTTTTTCCGGCATTAATATTTGTCAATCTTCAGGTACTGGGTCTATTTTCAGTAATGAAATATTTAGCAACCATCAATCTCGGTCGTCACTTTTTCCTAGTATAATATCAGATCCTAATGTATATGTCAGAGCCTAGTATATTGCATTACGTTACACAGTCGAGAACTCAATCGCATTATGGTAGAATCAAACATAACTAACTGTTGTGTTGTGCAGATGGTACACTATAACTCTGGTGGGCTTCAGCTGAATCCTAACTTGTATGAGTCAGGAAAAGTTTGCCTCAGCCTTCTGAAGACATGGACGGGAACGGGCACAGAAGTATGGGATCCAGAAAGCTCCACCATTCTCCAAGTTCTCTTATCCCTTCAGGCTCTAGTTCTCAATGACAAGCCATATTTTAATGAGGCTGGCTACGATAAACAGATGGGAAGGGCTGATGGCGAAAGGAACTCCATCACCTATAACGAGAATGCCTTCCTTCTCTCATGCAAGTCGATGCTTTATCTATTACGCAAGCCTCCTAAGGTGATTTAGGAAACATCTCCTAGTTGGAAGCTTTCACAAATTATCTTGGTATCTATTATAGATTTTCAAATACAAAATATGAGATTTGGCTTTGTTTTTTGGTTTGAACTTTTAACCTAAGCTATAGAACTAAGTTTTAAGCTGCTTAGGCTGAAAATAAGGTTTAAAACTATAAAATATATTAGTGAAGTAGCATTACTAAAACTTAAGGGTATTAGACTTCAACTTCAAGGAGTGTCAAAAAAATAGTATGTATTGTAATAGAATTTGTAGCTTTTTCAATAAAGAAACATAAATTGTTTGTGCACCATTGGTTAACTGAACACACTCACATTATTTGTCAATTTGCAATAAATTACTTGTTCGCATATTAGTCATAATATTTGCTAATAAGTTTTGAAATTTTAGTAATTTTCACCAAAAAATTAAGTATACAGCAGGAAAATTTAAAGTGCCACCAAACACATAAACGCCATAACGATTTTATATATATCTTTTGTTAAATGACCGCAAGTTTCTTTATGAACATACATCTACATCTACACAAATGATATATATCTAGTTTAGCCACTTTATTCCCGCCAATCTATTGCCAAATTTTCTGAATTTTCCAGATATTTCCCAAACTCTAAAGGTTTGACCCTCACTGAATTGTTCTCAAACACCGAATTTGTGACTTTGGTATGAAGTGTTAGAGATATCAATGACAACACGTGACTCATGTGAAACATGTGATCCATATGAAAGACACCCCTAATGAAATTAATTAGATCCTAAAATCTCTCCATGATTATAGGAACACATGGGACTCATGGGATTCATGCACCTGTGTTTCTCATTCTTTCTCTCAATCAATATATTCTTGTTCTTTCTATCAGTCAATGTTTTCCTATTGTATCTCCTAAATCAATGTAAACATGTGACCAATATGTGTATATATATACAACCAAGAACTATAGCTAATGGTATCTTGTCTTTGCACAAATAAGTCTTTTTCTTCTTATTTATCTTGGTATCAGAGCAACTCCTGTATCATGTCGAGTATTTCCTCTTCATCTTCCCTCACCTCAATCCAAACACTTGCATCCATGGTTACTCTCAATCCCAACATCACTCACTTTCTAAATGTCAAACTCGACAAGGGAAACTATCTGCTGTGGCATTCTCAGTTCATTCCTCTTCTCAAGCTCCACGATCTCGAAGGCCTCGTCGACGGAACCTCTTCTTGTCCGGTCCGGTTCCTTCTACCGAGAAGGATGCTCAGCCCACTATCAATCCAGAATACACTCGCTGGATCAAACTTGATCAGATGCTCTTATGTTGGCTTATCTCCTCGCTCACTGAGGCTGTTCTTGCTCATGTCGTCGGCCTCACCACATCTCGTGATGTGTGGTGCTCTATGGAGCGAATCTTTGCGTCACCCTCTAGAGTTAAAGTGCAGCAACTCAAATATCAGCTGCACACCGTCAAGATGGGCACCTCTTCTATGTCAGAGTACATCTAGTCTATCAAGTCCATCGTGGACAACCTGGCGGCAGTGGCTAATCCAGTTGCCGACTCCGACCTCGTCTCTACCTTACTCAGTGGTCTGTCTCCCGAATATGACTCGTTCGTCACCTCCATCAACACACGAGTCGACCCTGTACTGCCAGAAGAACTCATCGGCCTCATGCTTAGCCAGGAGATTTATCGTGGGCGTGCTATCACTTCACCAGACTCCACAACCCTCATCTTCCCTTCTCCTACGGTTCATACTGTTTCCCGCACCCCAAGCTACCATTCAGCTCCATCTTTTTTTCGTGGTCGTGGACGTGGCCGAGGCAGGGAGCGCGGTCGTGGTCGTGGACGTTCCTTCTTACCGTCACATCAGTCCACCGGTGGCCGACCTCAATGCCAGATCTGCAATCGTTTTGGCCATTATGCTAACCAATGTTACAATCGTTATGATGATTCGGCTAGCCCAATTGCTCTTCTCCACTCTTATGGGAATAGTCCAGTCGATCCCAACTGGTATGTTGACTCCGGAGCCACTCATACCTAACGGCTGACATTGCGAATCTGGCGGTTCACTCCGAATATTAAGGACCCGACAGAGTTCACATGGGTAACTGGATAGGTTTGCCTACCCAAGCTACTGGTACTTCTTTATTGTGTTCTCCTGTTTTTTCTTTTGTCTTGAAAAACCTTTTGCATGTTCCTGATATCACCAAAAATCTTCTGTCTGTTAGTCAATTTACTGCTGATAATAAAGTCCTTCTTGAATTTCACCCTGACTCTTGTTTTATTAAGGATCTCTCCACTCGGAAAACTCTACTGTAGGGACAACTTAAGGATGGTCTGTATGTCTTCTCCCTGGGGAATCATAACTTCACCGCCTCTCCCCAGGCTCTTCTTGGTGATTGTGCATCTTCCTCCGTCTAGCATGAGCGCCTAGGTCATCCCTCCATTAGAGTTGTCTCCAGTATTTTATCTCGGCATCAGCTTCCTTTCCTCCCTGCCCATGCTGGTACCCAACTCTGCATCCCCTGTCAGTAAGGGAAAAGTCACCGTCTTCTTTTTTCATCATCTTCCACGGTTGCTAATGCTCCTTTAGAGCTTATTCACTCCGATCTATGGGGTTCGTCTCCTGTGTCCGCTGTAAGTGGTCATCGCTATTATATTAGCTTTGTAGATCACTACAGTAAGTATGTTTGACTCTATCCTTTAATAAATAAAAGTGATGCTTTTTCCATTTTTCTTGAGTTCAAAATTCATGTGAAAATTTTTTTGGGCGTTCCATTAAATCTTACTTGTCTTCTCAGGGTATCGCTCATCGTTTATCTTGTCCACACACTAGTGCCCAAATCGGCACCGCAGAAAGAAAGCACTGCCACCTTGTCGAGACCGGCCTTACTCTTCTGCCTCGGTCAAATGTTCCATTCATTACTGGCCTTATGCTTTTCAAACTGCCTCACTTCTCATCAATAGAATGCCCACCTCCGTCCTCCATAATCTATCTCCCTACCAGAAATTATTTCATAAAGCACCTGACTACCTTTCCTTACGAATTTTTTGTTGTGCTTGCTACCCTCATCTGCGTCTATACCAAACTCATAAGTTTAGTTTTCGGTCCAGTCAATGTGTCTTCTTAGGTTTCTCAGCTTCGCATAATCAATGTTTGCATGTCCCCTCTGGTCGTATTTACATCTCTCGAGATGTTGTGTTCGACGAATCTTCCTTTCCTTTCCATTCTCCTCTGCCCTCCTCTCCCCTTACTTTCACGCCTTCACCACCGATCCCCATCTCCATGTCTCTGTTACCTTCCATTGTTCCAGTCCCCTCTTCTCATGCGGGCCCCATCATTGACTCTTCTCCTCCTCCGCTACCACCTCCATCACATACTCCTCCACCACCTCCACCAGCACCGGCCGATGAGTCCTCCTCGTCCTCATCCTCAGGCTCTCCCAGTCCCCCTCCTATTAGGACCCACCATATGGTCACCAGAACAAAGGATAACGCCAGAATACCAAAAGTCTGACTAGCTACCCGGTATCCCATGCCTACCTATCTCATGGCTGACTTGGCCACCACTCCTGTCGAACCCACATGTTTCACGCAAGCTTCTAAAGATCTCAAGTGGCACCAAGCAATGGACACTGAGATGAATGCCTTGCTTAAGAATAAAACCTGGTCCATTATGCCATACCACCCTTCCATAAATTTGGTTGGTTGTAAATAGGTTTTCAAGTTAAAACATAAATCTGATGGTTCTGTTGACAGGTATAAGGCCCGCCTGGTGGCCAAGGGTTTTCATCAACAAGCAGGATTAGACTATGGTGAGACATTCAATCCGGTCATCAAACCGATTACTGTCCGTACCGTGTGCAGTCTGGCCGTCTCCAAGGGATAGTCTATTCGACAGTTAGATGTGAATAATGCATTTTTACAGGGTTTTCTTACTGAGACGGTTTACATGGAACAACCTTCGGGGTTCATCAATCCTCCTCATCCCAATCATGTATGCAAGTTTTACCGCAGTATTTATGACCTCAAACAGGCTCCACGGGCCTGGTTTTCTCGCCTCAGCAGTTATCTAGTCACATTGGGCTTTGTGGGCTCCAAGTCCGACACGTCTCTCTTCCTCCGACGGGTCGGGACAGATCTTCTGGTTCTTATCTATGTGGACGACATCATCATCACAGGCAATGACTCACGGGCTGTCACTCGTCTTATTCAAGAACTAGGTCGGGAGTTCTCATTAAAAGACCTCGGCCCACTGCACTATTTCTTGGGCGTGGAGTGTCATCGTACACCCTCAGGTCTATTTCTCTCTCAACAGAAGTACATCCGTGACTTGCTTCTCCGACTCAAGATGGATGGTGTCAAGCCTGTCAGCTCGCCTTTGACCACTTCCTGTAAGCTATCCAAGATTGTTGGCAAGTCTCTCTGACCCCTTTGTCTATCGAGTACTATTGGGGCTCTACAATACTTAAGCTTTACCAGACCCGATATTGCCTTCTCGGTGAATAAGGTCGCTAAGTTCATGCAAGCTCCAACCGATGAGCATTGGAGCGCTATAAAACGGATCCTCCGTTACCTCAAATCTACCATTCAACATGGCATTTGCATTTTTCTCTCTCGTCATTCTTCTGTACAGCTTACTGCTTACACCGATGCAGATGGGGCAGGGTCGATCGATGATTGAAAATCTACCAGTGGCTATTGTGTCTTTCTTAGTACAAATCTCATTTCTTAGAGCTCGAAGAAGCAGTGCACTGTGGCACGATCTAGCACTGAGACAGAGTATAGGGGCGAGGTCGTTTGGTTGCAGTCATTACTTCGTGAGCTTGGAGTTCCGCAATCTCCTCTAATAGTTCTCTGTGATAACCTCGGTGCAACATATCTCTCGATCAATCTTATTCGTCACTCCCGCTCCAAATATGTTGAGATCGACATTCATTTTGTGAGGGACTATGTCGCCAATGGAGTCCTGGATGTTCGATTTGTCAGCACTAAAGACCAACTAGCAGATATCCTTAATAAGCCTTTGAGCTCATTTAGATTTTCTATGCTAAAGAACAAGCTCTCGGTTCTTTCGAATTTGCTTCGCTTGCGGGGGTGTTAGAGATATCAATGACAACACGTGACTCATGTGAAATATGTGATTCATGTGAAAGACACCCCTCATGAAATCAACCAGATCCTAAAATCTCTCTATGATTATAGGAACACATGGGACTCATGTGATTCATGCACTATGTGTTTCTCATTCTTTCTCTCAGTCAATACATTTCTATTCTTTCTATCAGTCAATGTTTTCTTATTGTATCTCCTAAATCAATGTGAACATGTGACAAATATGTGTGTGTATATGCAACCAAGAACCATAGCTAATGGTATCTTGTCTTTGTACAGATAAGTCTTCTTCTTCTTATTTATCTTGAAGCAGAACAAATTCAAGTCATGCTAATTAGTTGGCAATTTTCATGTATTGACAACTGTCATGAATAGTGGTAGACTGACTCAGGCCAAAATATGGGCTGTCATAATCTTTTAGGTGTAAATTTTAACTTGCTTTGTTTCTGGGTTAGTTTGCTTTGGTTAAGCTAAAAACCTGGTGTTGGGGATTTTTGAAGCCTTCTCAAATCTGATCTTAACGAGCAATGAGATCACACCGAGCATGCAAGATAGGAGAAACAATACAAAAGAATAGGACACCACAATTTTACGTGATTCGGCCAAATCAGCTTACTTCACGGGGCACTGATGCAAGAGATCGCTATAAGAGATATTATAAGGATTACAAGAGAGTTCTTGTCTCTTTAACCTCACTCCATCTCATAACACTCTCTCAGATCCTTCTTTCATTCCTCACACAATGAGAGGATTGCATTCTTGCCAACCCACCTCTCACATTCCAAAGAAGTCCATATATATAAGTGGTAGCCCACACTAATTACACATCTCATTTGATGGAGAATCCAAGGAGTCATGCAGCGACAAAGAGTCATACACCATTTAGTCTTCCAAAACATGGGGATACAAAAGGCATGCATGAATCCATGTGATAGATGAAGAGTCATACACCGGATACGAGACACAACCCCAACAATCTCTACCTTGGCTCGAATCTGGTGCGCCACAAAACTTGGAGATGCCCGTTGCGAATCAATGTCGGTCAACCAATCTTTGGCACAACACTATTACCACTAAGCGCTACTCGCGCCACCCACGCCCGGCGACGTGGCTCCCGCCTGCCACACACTCGCCGTGCGTCTTCAATGCTCCTCCATGTGTCTTTAGTGCTCCTCCGTGCTTCCCCGCGAACCAACGCGTGCTCGAGCTCCAAAAGCTCGAATCCGACGATCACCGGCCCGGTAACCAGCATGGGCCCTTGCGTACGAGCCTTCCTATGCACCTCCGATCATCGTCCATCCCGGAGCTCTATCCGCTCCACCTAGAACGAACCATTCCCGACATCCCGTCGGTCAAATCCGCTGCTCTAGCTTCTTCTTCTTCTCTTTGATGCCTCCGCCGATCACCACCGTCGACTCGACATCACCTTCTACTTGCGTCCTCACCCACGGATCCATCACCGTGGCTCTGATACCACTTGTTGGTGATTTTTGAAACCTTCCCAAATTTGATCTCAATGAGCAACGAGATCACACCGAGCATGCAAGATAGGAGAAACAGTACAAAAGAATAAGACATCACAATTTTACGTGGTTTGGCCAAATTTAACTTGCTCCATGGGGCATTGATGCAAGAGATCACTATAAGAGATATTATAAGGATTACAAGAGAGCTCTCATCTTTTTAACCTCACTCCCTCCATTTAATAATATTCTCTCACATCCTTCTCTCATTCCTCACACAAGAGAGGATTACATTCTTACCAGCCCACCTCTTACATTCCAAAGAGGTCCATATATATAAGTGGTTGCCCACACCACTTACACATCCCATTTGATGGGAATCCAAGGAGTCATACAGTAGACGAAGAGTCATACACCATTTAGTCTTCCAACACACGGGGATACAAAAGTCCATACATGAGTCCATGCAATAGATGAGTCATACAACGAATACGAGGCACAACCCCAACACCTGGTTCATTTAATTTTGGTTTGGATCTGTAAACCCCATTTAAATGGCAGTTGAAAAGAAAACCCTCCTTGGCCTAATGTTGTTATTTACTGATTACGTGCAGCACTTTGAGGAGCTTGTAGAGGAGCATTTTATTCGCAGATCACATCATATTCTCCTGGCTTGCAAAGTTTACATGGACGGTGCTCCCGTGGGCTGTTCATTGGAGTCCAGAAAGGCAACGGGTATCGCTGGTCAAGACAACGGCTGCTCCACTGGTTTCAAAATCATGCTCGCCAAACTCTTTCCAAAACTTGTGTCAGGTTTCAGTGAAAGGGGGATTGATTGTAGCCAGTTTCTTAAATAAGTTAAACGAGTTCAACTCTGAAGGACTCAAGACTTGATCTAGAATACTACTAGTGTGTACTTACATTGTTCTTGCTGTATTATTGCTTGTATTGAATTTGTGAAACCAGTGTTGTGTGAACAGATCACACACTTGTGTAGCTATAAATAAGCTGATCTGTATGCTTGGGTCTCTAAACTCGGTATACTCTGCGCGCGCGCATTTGTGTATTCGAGTGTTGTAATGACAATGCTGGCTTGTAATTGTTAATAAGCACAACTGTGTGTAATGATATTTTCTTGTTGATATGTGTTATGTCTAGCTTAAGAGGATTAAACTGCAACTATGTAAAGATTTTGGCTATTGTAATTTCTTTGTTTTATGTTCTGAACATCAATTGCTCAGATGCATTGGTTTAATTCATTTTGAACATGATCTAGTTCATATGACACAGCATGGCTGAACACAAGGGTCCCTCAGTTCAAAACCCTAATGTAAGAAGAAAAGAAAATGAATAGCAAAACATGCACTAATTTGACGAAATGTACTGGTTTTTTTTTAAGTAGAGAAACTATCATAGTCTGTTATCAAATACCGTTTCTGTTCATTATTGTAGTGATATTCAAAATTTTATGGCTTTTTAAACCTATTGCACTTGCCAATGGGCGCTTTGTCTCTCTTGCACCCCAATACTGAATAGAAAAATTTGCACAACCCCAAAAAAACCCACACCCCAAAACCCTCTTTTTTACCCTTTTTTCTTCCTCTTTTTTTTTTTTTTTTTGAGAGGAAACGGTGAGCTTATATGGGCCTCCCGCGTTTCACTAAAAAGATTTTAATGAGAACATACAAACTAGTATGTAGTCCCCTCAGTGGCTCACCGGTTAGACTGTATTTGCTCCCCAGAGGTCGCCAATTCGAACACCCTAAGGGACATGACGATTATCAAAAAAAAAAAAAAAAACCAAACAAACAATCTAGCATGTAGAATAGTGTATTAAGTCCTTCTAATAGTATTTGCACTCGCAAATGTTGGAGGAGCAAAATATATAAAAGTGCAATGTCGACGACAAATAGGCTAACTAATAACATCAGAGTAAAAAAAAATAAAATACAGGCTAGCAAAATGCCAAGTTGAAAACCTGAGGGGCAAAAATCAAGAGCCCACATTTAACAAATGAAGGAAAGGCACATCAACCGACCTAAGATGGGGTATAAATCATGGAGACAAATCTGATTTCTTTCTCATGTCATTACTATGATTGTCCAAATTGGGCCAGCCCACATTCGAGAGGCATAGCTCGGCCACTTTCTTTATATTGTGTTGCTCACTCTTTTAAGGTGTCAAAATGGATCATAAACAAAGCGATCCGCTTTGGGCTTGCCTCCTTATGGCCCAATTCTCCCTCCTTTGACTCTTGGAGCCACTAAAAGTGATAATCTCATCTCTTTGTAGGGCCTATTTGGTTAAGGGTGGAAGTGAGAAAGTGAAGAAGTGAGGAAGTGGTAATAGTTTCCTTTAAAATTTGGGAATTGGTTAGTAAATTTTCCGGTGTTTGAATGTTGTTAGGAAGTATGGTTTGAAAAATGTTATGTCTTTTCCGGTGTTTAGATGGTAATGTGGAAGTGGAAGTGCAAAAGTTAACAACAAAGTTGACTGCAAAATAATATTAAAATAAAATTAATTAAGAAAAATAAAAATTGGACCTGTTTTGTGCTACAACTTATTACAAATGAGATTTCTATGACCACAAAATTAACTGTAGCACTCTGGAAGTGAGGAAATAGTTGTGTAAAAGGGAAAAGAGAAAGAAAAGAACTTTTTCCATTTTCTTTTTTCCGGTGTTTGGATGAACAGCAGAAATGGAAAAAGATACTTCCCACTTCCTCACTTTCACCCAATTCCTTGAATCCAAACAGCCCCGTAATAGACAAGAAATCTAGACTCCTAATTTAAACCCCACTTTGCACTAGACTATGAGCTTCTCTCAATAAATAAATAAATGAGATAAGAAATTGTAACAAAAATTTATTTTGAGACGAAATATCATTTATAGTTCTTAGATCAAATTATAGTCAGATTGCCTTAGGATAGAAAATATTAAATTAGTTCTAATCATGTTTTGTGCTTTTCCTCTTTTGTTCATTATTATAGTCTCATCTCTGGTCACATTGTATGCTCTATAGTAATAATTGTATTTTACATGAAAAAAGGATGATTTTGAGGAGGAAAAAAATTAGACGATTTTCTACCCTTTCTATGTATGCTATTACCACATACATTAGTTTTCTTGTTGTTCATTTGGTAAATGAATGTACCATAAACATAATAATATTTTCTCATTGTTCATCAATTTGAAAAAAGAAAAATGAAAAATATCAACTGTGGCAAAAGTCATATTAATAAGAGACTAATATAACACCACCAAAGAAAGTGCTAACTAATAAAAATAAAAAGTTTTCCGCACTAACAAAATTACTACATTTATTTACACTAGTAAAATGCAAGTGCACTAAGTGTACATGAATTTAAAATTATTTTTTATTTGAGAATTTTTTATATCAAGTCAAAATTTTCTATCAATTCATAATCATCAAATGAAATTATCTAAGTGGTTGTCTATCAAAATTCATAAAAAATTAAGCAGAAATTATGATTATTATCAAATAAAAGTATACTTAAAAGAAAAAAAAATAGTAACTACAAAACACAAAATATGAGAAAGTGAAAACTTACTTTTCTCTTGAAACTTTTATTTTTGTTCCGAACTATCTCTAGAAGCTCACGGTTTCCCAACGTGAACCAACCCTTAATTGGTACCTCATGTAATTTGAAGTAATTCAAAATAATTCACATAAAATTTTCTATCTAATTTGTAATAATCAATCAAAGTTTTTACATCAGAATCTACCAAATTCCATACAAAAAAATGGATAAAAAAACTAATATATTTATTATCAAATAAGCTACATTTAAAAAGAAAAAAGAGTAAAAAGTTTTCTATTAAATTCATAATAATCAAACAAAGTTTTTAAATCGGAATCTACCATATTCCATAGAAAATTTGGTGCAAAAACATATATATTTATAATCAAATAAGCTACATCTAAGAAAAATAGTTAAAAAAACAAAAAGAATATAACAAAAATATTAAACTTATTTTTTTTCTTTTGTATCTTTTCTTCTTTTACTTGCATCTATTTTCTTTTCTAGTTTTAAATTTGTGTTCCCCTTCTTTGGATAAAAAACAGAGCGTTTTAGAGAATTGTATAGAGTGGGAACTATCTGAGAATTTGAAATCATGGTTTCGCAGTCAGAGCATTATTAGAGTAGAAAATTAGAAAAAGAAAACTTTCCTTTTTCGCTTTTATTAATTATAACATAATTAAAATTTTGGACGTAGAAAATTGAAAAAAGCAAACTTTTCTTTTTCTCATTTTCACTAATTGTAGAAAATTAAAATTTTGGAGTGGCAATGGAAAAGAAGGATCGAGAGAATCAAATAAGCATGAGAGAAGTTTTTAATTGAAATTCTTCATTTTTCAATTATGAGTTGATGTGATTTAGAAAGTTTAGGTGAATTTCGCTGCTGCCCTCTATATAAAATCATAATTAGATAAAAATCATCTTCATAATTTTATTCGCTTCAGCCACCTCCGTTTTTAAGCCAACCAGGTATGTCCACGTGTCAAGCATAGAAGCGCTGCTCAATGGCGAAAGAAATGACCCTTAATAATCACTTCGATAAAAGCGGGCCATTTTGAGAAAAGCAGGCCATTTTAAAAATGCGAACTGTTGGTATCCCATTTCTGAGGACTGCGATCATGACGCAGTCCTCATAAAAATGCCCTATTTTGAGGACTGTGTCATGATCGTCGTTCTCATAAAAATGTCATGTTTCTGAGTCTTTATAGGACTGCGATCATAATCATAATCAACTTTATGAGGAGTGCGATCATGATCATAATTCTCACAAAAATAATTATATTTAGTCTTTATAGGATTATGATCATGATCGCAGTCCTAATTATTAGGACATATTTCTGAGTCTTTATATGACTGCGACTATGATCGTATACCTTAGAAAAATGCCTTATTTTTTAGTCTTTATTAGGATTGCGATCATGATCACAGTCCTTACAAAAACACAAATTTCAGCCTATATTGTAACTGCGACAATGATCGCAGTCCTTACAAAATGCTCTAACTTTCAATTAATAAAAGAACTGTGATCATAATCGTAGTTTTCTGATAAAGGACTACAACCATAGTCACACTCCTCAAATAGGACTGCGATCATGAGTCACAATCTTCATATCAGCATCACCATCATCAGCAGACCCCCGTTCACCGGCATCGAATAATCTCCAATTTTTTCAGATTTAAATACCACAACGATCACAAACTCAAAAACTCGCGAGCACGATTAAACGAGATCTACAAAAGCTTGATCCCAAAAAAAATTAGTCCGGGGGCTTCGGCCCTTGAGACCCCCAGGAGGGGGCCCTGCGCGTTCCCTTTCAACCCGTCAGCGACCTGAGCGCGCAAGTTGACCCGCGAATTACTATGTGTCGGCGTCAGGGTTGAGGGGGAAAGTAACGTTGGGGGCAATGGAAAAGTGTAAAAGAGAAAATAAAAATTTATAAAGAAGTGGTGGTTAGGAGGAATAAATTTATGCTGATGCGGATGAGACTGTAATAAATAAAATTATGAAGCTAAGTTTTTTCTTATTATGAAACAAAATAGGTAGCTGTAGCGAATTTTTCATTTAGAAATTCATTTTAGTTGAGATTTTTTATCAATTAATTGGAGGATTTGCTATAATAATGGCTCAATAAACCAATCTTAATATAATTTGGAATCTTTTTTCTTTTTCTGAATCAACGGTGGAGATTTATAATGATAATCTAACGGTCTAAAATCGCTCTCGACGGAAAATATTGGTGCTTTTCTTGATAGTATACATATATTATTTTAACTAGTGAAATTATCTATTGAACATAATTTTGTATCCATTCTTTCAAAATCAGGAGACTCTACTTTGACAAACTTCTTGAATTCTACTTCAATGGGCCCTCTATTTCATATTTTAAATATCTAAGTTTTTTATTATACTATTTGAATTATTTGAGGTGACTTTGATAGAATGAAGAAATAATTAGGCAAGGATTAGTGTATAATCGGGTGTGAAAAAGATTTAATTAGGTCTTTTATTATTTTAATAGAGTTAGATTTAGGTAGCTATTGGTATGGTAAGATTGGGTAGATTCAATGGGGATCCTAAATATTATTTAAAAAATAATTTGATACCTAGTAGGCCTGTCAATGGGTCGGGTCCAGACCCAGACCCGACCCGGACCCGACCAGACCCGATTAAGCGGGTATGGAAAGGGTTTGCTCTGGACCCATACTCGTTTACCCGTATACCCGTATACCCGAGTATTAAATGGGATGGGTTTGATTTTACTTGAACCAGACCCGATTACCCATTTACCCATTTCAAAACATAAATATAAATAATACTAATAGAATTAAAACCCTCTCAAGACTCTATCAGTAAATGATCACTTTGTGCTTTAAATGTTGAAGACTGTTGGTTGATTAGTGAGTGATTATATTGTTGTGTTTCCCAAATAAATTTGGAGGTCTTGCTTTAATTTTTTTCTTTATTAGAGTCTTTCATCGAAAATTTTCCCTCCACCTCTTGCACATGGTTACATTTCATCTTTTATTGATATTAAAACATGCTTTCTTTCTCTTTACAAAATTTTTTTCCTCTCTTCATGTGTTTTTGTTACTGCATTTGTTTATGTTTTTTTTTTGTTATGGGTCTGGGTAAAAGGGTCTGGACCCGCAGGTACGGCGGGTCCGGGTGTGGAAACCCACCTTCTGGACCCGCGGGTAAATGGGACGGGTATGGTACCCTCTTGGGTAAACGGGTCCGGGTATGGTACCACCTGTACCGCCCCGAACCCGACCCATTGACAGGCCTAATACCTAGTATATCTATGTTAAGAGAAATCCAAAAAAGAAGACAGAGCATACACTTACTCATATAAACTATTAACCATATATTATATATAGATTATAGTTTAGAAAACTAACACATCATTCCCTTCACTCTCTCCTCTCTCTCTCTCTCTCTCTCTCTCTCTCTCTCTGGCAGAGGAATGAGTCTCTCTTCTTGCTGCAAGGCACAGTTCCAAAATAGGTTCTAAATTCTGCCACTACCCCATCCTAGTACCGTCTTCGACATCAGCCTCACTCATGGATCCAAGCACCTCAGTGTCGTCCCTCATCAACAAACTAAACAGCACCCTCAAGATCACACCTAGCAACACAACTCCAATCCTCCTAGATTAACTTCCCACCGACTCTGAAATCCATCAAATCATTATCTTAACTTTAGTCTCAGATAGATTTTTCTGACGAGCTCATGTCAAGGAAAGCATGGCAGTTATGTGGAACAGTAAAGGTGGAAACAAAATTGCACTTTACGATGAGAAGCACTTCCAGAGCATTTCCTGTCTAGATTGGATGCAAAAGAATCTTCAGAAATGGGCCATGGTTATTTAAAATGAGCTGATTGTGATGGAGAATGCAGACCCAGATCATTACTAGAGAGTTACAAATTTGAGTTTTGTGAATTTTGGATCCAAATTCACAAAATACCATGGAATGTGTGGTAGTCACCGGCATTGCGAAAGATCTAGGGTTGCTGGTGTCGATCAATCGTCGCGATATCAAGAAATGGACGAGCTTTGCTCGAGTCAAGGTCAGTATTAATATCTCCAAGCCGCTGAAGACTCGTATGGTTCTGCCTATTCCCAACAATGCTAATAATCAGTTTGTGTTCCATATGAGAAGCTCTCATGATTCTGCTTGTTCTACGTAATTACTGGCCACAAAGAAGCATGTTAAAACTTGCTCTCTAAATTAGAGTCAACCTTGCACAACTCCAAACTACAAGATGAATAACGTCCTCAACTGGAAGAATTTCTCGAGCACAGATTGGATGAAGGCAATTACGGAGCTCCCACCACTCAATGATGAGTCTCATATGTGAATCCAATGGACTACCTGACAATACGATCTCAGATCGTCAACTTGGGCACGCAAACCTAGGGTCGTCAGAAAGCGACCTAGTGAGTGGTAAAATGAAGTAGGCAGTAATATGTACTATATTAATACAAGCACGATAATAATCTATAATACGTTGTTATGTATCAGTGAGATCATATAATAGGAATTTAAGAATTAGTAGAAATATAACAATATCATATTTTAATACCATCACCACCTAGCATGTTATCATCGGGTCATGTCCACAATAGTCTCCAGTTTTATATAATAAATATGTTGGATAGTGGTGAGTGATAGAAATGAACATGCAGATGTGCAGCATGTAATATAATCATACTACTGTGTTGTGCATATACAAAATGATGTATGCAAGGTATACATAAAGCAGAATATATGCAATGCAGGGTATACATGTACATGAATCGTATGTTACCACATGGAGTGTAATGAATATCAGGAAGCGTAACAAGGTATACAGGTGACATGATAGTGAATAACATATCAGGAATATTAACAAATATGAAGGGACAATAATATACATGAGTCGAGCATGTCATGTGATTTATACAATAATAACAATTAGTATCACCTGGTATTTTAATCAATCTCTTCCAGTGTCTCATGCCCCTGGCAGTTCATACTGGAGCCCGCACTCTAGTCGAACCCATCCGGATATAGCATACGGGTACCATTATCCAAACGAGAGAGTGACCAAATAACAAGTGTTCCCGACGTCACTATTGTTTCTACCGTTTTATTATGTTAATTGGAAACCCATGGTCGAGGAGCTCTTATCGGGTAGGTGTATCCCATGCATACCCGGGATCACGGCCTTAAACAGACCCCTGACTGCTGAGACCAGGGCCAGCCCACTAAGGCTGTAACATGTAACGGGAACTCAATGAGCTAAAATAATAACGGAAAATGGAAGCTCATGAGCTATAACAGACGGTAGCCAGCACTACCCCGTCCCCTGCAGTGGGACTAACAATGGATCCAGACATCCGCCCGACAAGATTTAGTCAACCGTCAAATCTCCCCCAACCCATCTTATATTTCATACATTTAATGTACACAGGGTATCAGGAACAAGAATAATACATGATACATGTAACACGATAACAGGACATGAGCTCTGTTGATAGCACGAAATAAGATAACGGAAAACGGGAAACAATAGATGTGGGATTCTAGAGGTGGCCCCCGTGGCTTGAATCCACGTGGCACTTAGTTCCACACATCGCATATCAACAGCTCATATATCCAGTAACAAGAATATCAGTAACGGGAAACAATCATGCAACAGGAATATATGAATATATATTCAACAATAAGACATGCAATATGAACGATGATCCATATGACAAGAATATAGAAACCATACATGCATGTGTAACAGTGATGTGGAAACATGATATAACTGTGTACCGATTATCCATGTAACGAGGATAACAATATATGAAATGACGGTATTCCGTGAATTGGTGTATCTATATATCGGTGGTACATGAATAAGAAATATTAGTGTTACGTGTCATAGTATCTGTGTAACGGTGATACATGTACATGAGATAATAGTGTCCTGTGTGACAGAATATCTAAGTCACGGTATTTCGAGCGTATGCACGAATATGCAATGCACTGTATGTAAACAACCGTATTCGGTTTAATAGGGTGGCCATATCATCTACTCAAGTGTCAAATACTTATATTATGAATACGATACTTGTGAAAATTATTAACTTCTATGTCTACATTTATAATAAATCAGGTAATAAAGTAATGTATTGGTATATTATTTATTATTATTACGTTTTAATTAAAGGATTTACCAACAATTACATTTTATTAAACAATAATTATCATGAGTTACCGATAGTCAAGCTTTATTAAATAGGTAATCAATCAAATTCACTAAACATGACAAAATATAATTTATAAAAGAAAAACACTCACAAACTGTCCATGAAAAGGTAGCTCTCTTTCCCACGATCGCAAAGATACCAGAATCGTCCAAATTGGACTCCGAATGCTCTAGTATAGCCCGAACACTAAAATCATATAAAATAGGTTAATTATGTAAATAAAAGGTCTAAAGTGCAATTATTAGAAATTGCAAGGGATTTATATGTAAAACTACCTTTATTGGTTTAGAAGCGGGTTTGGGTAGCTAGCGGGTCGAATCTAGATCCACAACCCATACCCATTAACATAAGTGATGAGTTATTGGTTATAGGGTTAACGGTTTTGGGTTTTGGGTTTATAGTGTAATGGGTAAGCGGGTCTTGAATTAGGTTCACACCCATTTATGGGCTGTGAACCCATAACTGCAGCAGCAGCAGCAGCTGTTGCTGCTGCCGCGCTAGCAAGCCGGCCAGCCTTGCTGGCCGGCGGCCGGGGGCCCCGCCGGCGGCGGTCCCGGCCACCGGCGGCGCGCCGTGGGTCAGGGCGAGAGAGAGGGTGAGGAGAGTAGGAGAGAGAGAGAGGAATGAGAGATGTGAAAAGCACCTAGAGGGGGTGAATAGGTGTAAATGCTAATCTAACAATCCTTTTAAAACAAGTATGAATGAATGATGCAACGATCTCCCAAAACAAGACTAAGAGCTGAATACCCGGTGAAGGGCTCAGAACTCCTTCCTCGTGATTCCTCTAGATATGAGTTAGAGGTGCGCAATGCAATCTTGTTGTATGAGAATGATCGACAATATATCAAGGAATGAATAATATGCAATGGTGAAGTGCACACAAGATATATCACAAGCAATAGAGACAATATCACAAACTAGAAATAGAGAGCAATTAAAAATAAAGCGAAAATAGAGAGCAAGAGCAAAAGGCAATGGCAAACAAGTATTTGTTTCGACTACCATTTGAGTTGGGTTAGCCAAGCTATTCCCCTCAGCATGATGAGTTGTCGAAGACTTATATTAGACTTAAAAGCTAAATTTTCCTCTATCCTTAGCCATTAGAGGCGTCGGATGTCCATAGGTACACTAAAGAAGAGTCACAAGGCAAAAATCGAAGTCTTGCACTTTGTTTCTTCTTCAATATTTACATCATGCATCATGATGTAACCAGCACTCGATCGGCTCAACGTTGATCGATCGTGATGTGATACAGTAGAGGAAGAAAGAAGTTTTTCTTTGGCATTGCCCCAAACATCTTGGATCTGGAGTTTTGATCAGAGGTGTAGTATTAACCTGATTAAAAGAAGAATGCTATCAAGGATAGTATTTCTTCAAGAATCTGTCGCTGATCGGCATCATGAGTATATCACCATCTGGGGTTGTGAGATGGTATGCTCCATTTGAGTAGACCGACTCGACTACAAATGGTCCTTTCCATTTAGGTTGAAATTTTTATTTTGTCTTATGTGTTATCACCATGGGTCTTCTGACAGTTAAAACAAGGTCACCTTTCTTGAAAGTTTGTTCCTTGACTTTCTTGTTGAATGCTCCGGTAATTCGAGCTTGATAGAGCTCGATTTACTGTTGAGCTTACAGGCGTTTATCATCCAAAGCCTCCAGCTCTTGGAGTCAAAGTCGATGCTTCTCCTCATTTATCATTTATGTCATCAAGGCGATGCGTAGAGATGGGGTTTGAATTTCCAGTGAGAGTACAGCTTCATACCCATATACCAAGGAGAAAGATGTAGCTTTCATCAGGGTTCGAACCGTCGTGCAATAGGCCCATAAGCATTCACCTAATTTGTCGTCCCAGTCGAGTTGGCTTTTCAAGACGAATTTCTTGAGAAGTTTTCCAATAGTCTTGTTTAAGATTCCTCAAGGCCGTTCGCGGCTGGATAGTATGCCGTTGAGGACACACTCTGGATTCTGAACTTGTTGCAGAATCTTTGAAAAGCTCGGCTGACGAACTGGGGCCCATTGTCATGAACGATCCGTCATGGCACACTATAGCAGTAAATGACGTGATGTTTAACGAATTTGATCACGTCAGATGCCTTTACCTTCCTCAAGGGAATAGCTTCAGCCTATTTAGAGAAATAATCGGTTATAACTAAGATGAACCGATGTCCTTTGAATGAAGGTGGGCTGATAAGGCCAACCACATCCATTCCCCACATCTTAAATGGCCAGGTTGAAGTTGTAGAGCGAAGAAGTCCTGATGCTTGATGGATGAAGTCACCATGGACCTGACAGGCATGACATCGCTTGGCGTAAGCGATGGTGTCAGGGATCATCGTTGGCCAATAATACCCCAGTTTTCGGAGTCGATCTCCAAGTTTTTGACCAGGTTGGTGAGCTCCACACATGCTATCATGCGCTTCTTTGAGTACTTCATGTGCCTCCTTCTGTGATAGGCAGCGGAGGAGGATCCCATAATACGATCGGTGGTACAGTGTCCTTGTAATTGCATTGTAGTAGAATTTAGGGGCTTTCCTTCTAATGGCAGCCGCCTCTTTGGGGTGTTCAGGAAGAATGTCGTACAGTGCATAATCAATGTACGGGAATCGCTAATTCCTGAGCTCTGGACCTATTGAAGTCTCTAAAACTTCTTTGACTTGATAGTCTCATGTCAGTTTTTGGTGGTCTTCAAAAGCGAATCTTGGGCAATACAGGTCATGGTTGTAGACAAGTATTTTCTCTACTACTCCAGCTGGAAGAGCCAATGAAGCAGCGAGAAATGCCAGTGCATCTGCATGCACATGTTGCTGGCGAGGTACATGGTTAATATAAAAGTTTCTGAACCTCTCGGCCATGTAAATAGTTGTGTTGTAATAAGGTACTAAATCTTCATGTCTGACTTCGTACTCCCGCGAACTTGGTTAACGATGAGCTTAGAGTCACCATATGCTTCAAGATTTTAACGCCAATCTCATTGGCGATTTGCATTCCGATCAAGAGAGCATTGTATCTGCTACATTATTAGAACATGACTCAGTTAATGAGATGCATGAGAAATTACGTAGTTCTGTGAGGAGATAAGGACTACCCCTACTCCTGCTACGACATTCCCTCGTGGGCCCGTCCTTGATGAACCATCGAAGAAGAGTTGCCACACCTGTCCTTCGAAAGATGTCTGGGTCAGACAAACTTCAGCCACCTCGTCTGAGAGATTCTCATAAAGTTTGGTCACTCTCGGATCTGGATGCTCAGCCAGAAAATCTGCCACTGCCTGTCCCTTCACGACTTTTTGTGGTAGAAATTGCATCTCATATTGGGAGAGCAGTATGGCCCATTTTGCCAGTCGACCATTCAACGACGATGGCTTTGTCATAAGCAACCTAAAGGGATTGACTTTTGATACGACATGTATGGTTTGGCCCATCAAGTAACGTCGCATTTTCTGGACGGTGAACACCAACGTCAAACATTCCTTTTCGAACGGGTTGTACCGATATTTGGCTCCGATCACAGTTTTATTTAAATGGTAGATTGCCTGCTCGTATCCCTGATCATTATTCTGGGCTAGCAAAGCTCCTAAGGAATGATTCATCACTCGAACATATATCAGGAACGGTTTTCCTGAAATCGGAGCTGTAAGGACAGGTGGTTGGTTGCGTGAGATATCGTTTGATTTCCTCGAATGCTTGTTGGCAAGCATCGTCCCAAATGAATGAGACACCTTTCTTCATTAATTTGGTGAAGGGTTGGCATCTTCCTGAGAGATTTGAGATAAACCTCCGAATGTACGCTAATCGCTCTTGCAACCCTCTAAGCTCCCTGAGGTTCCTTGGAGGTTGCATCTCCTGGACAGCGCGGATTTTCTCTGGATCGAGGTGGATTCCTTTAGATGTCACAATAAATCCTAGGAATTTACTGTTGGCTACCCCCAAGAAGGATTTAGTGGGGTTCATTTTCAGCTGATGCACCCGCATGATATCGAATACTGTCTTCAGATCTGCTATGTGATTGCTCTTGGCACGGCTTTTTACTATAATGTCGTCGACGTAGCATTCTACTGTTTTGTATATGTGCTCGTGGAAGATTGCATTCATAGCCCTTTGGTGTGTTGCTCCCACGTTTTTTAATCCGAAGGGCATGACAGTATAGTAGTACACCCCAGAGGCGTCCTAAAAGATGTATGCTTTTCATCATCAGGGTACATTTTGAATTGATTGTATCCCGAGAATCCATCTATGAAGGACATCCGTTCAAACCCACACGTGTTGTCGATCATAACATTCATGATTGGAAGGGGGAATTCAACTTTTGGACATGCCTCATTTAGATCGCAGAAATCAATGTAAACTCGGATCTTCCCATTTTTCTTTGTAACGGGGACGATATTGGCGACCCAATCAGGGTATTGTTCCTCCCTGATGAAGTCAGAGTCTATGAGCTTTTTGACTTCCGACTGGATTGCTTCCATTATTTTCGGCCGGAACCCTCGTTGCTGTTGTTTGACTAGTTTCGTGTCTGAATTGATGTTGAGGCGATGCATAGCCACTCGAGGATCAAGTCCAGGTATGTCCTCGTAATTCCAAGCGAAGACATCTATATACTCCCGCACAAGAGATATTAGATCTTCTTTCTCGGAGGGTGATAAGTTTTTTTCTTATAAAGATGGACTTAGGATTAGCCTTATCTCCCAGATTAATCTGGGTGACCTTATCCTCTGTGGGTGGTTCACGTTATTCGAAGCAAATATCCTAGAGAGTGTTTAGGTGTTTGATCCAAGGATCTGCATCCGACTGGATCATTTCTTCATCTCCATCTTCCAGATGGCTTGTTGAAATCATGTTTACGGAGAGTTCTCTGAAGATGTCACCGCACTGATATTTGACTCCCATGATGGCATGCCTGACGATCGGTGGTGATATAATGACCCTTTAGACTCAGAGGCTGATAGGATTGGAGTTAACACATAGCCCAATCCCCTGCGAGTTCGATGATAATAATCAAGTGTCTTCCCTTTTGGAACTCATGATTGAAGCAGTGTTCTCCTTCCTTTGCCAAAGTTCAAACCAGGACCATTCATTAAATCATACCCCATGTTTTTCATCATTTTGAGTACATTTGGGTCATAATGGGTGAATTGAGGGGGTTCGTTCTCGCTTTCTGAGTCTTCGCGAGGCACCAATTTGGACTTGATTCTTCCGAAAAGAATTAGTTTTTGGCCTTTGCGTTTTGCTGGGATCATGAATAATGACCCTTGCGCTTCATTGACATCTTGATGCACTGTGAGGGATGACCTCACTGGTACATCCAATGATGTCAGAGCATCTATTGCCGACTAGGGGTCATCATCCACATCGGTACTAGCGTTCGACGGCAAAGAATCAGAAGCCAACATAGAAAAGTAAGCTAAATCTAACTCTTCATTAATATACCGTTCGCCTACATCATAAGCGCGGTTATTAACATCAAGCTTATTAATAAACGTTAGAAGTAGGTTCAACTCCCAAAGACATTCTTCCTCTGCCTCTGGTTCAGTGTCAGCTTCATAACCAGAGTCTGGTTCCTCTGGCTGGAGATTCTTGCTTGTCTCCAGAGAATCTTGATATAGGAGAGAGTCTGTGAAATAGTTCTCTACCCTCTTGAACGGATGCCTTTTGGCAATCAACGTTTGGACTTTCCCACTTCCGTCGATATATTTCATGACTTGATGGAGAGTGGAGGGGACAATGGAGTTAAGATGAATCCATGGTCGTCCGAGCAGCAAATTGTACGAAGTGTCGGCGTCGATCACATAGCGCGTCACTTCAGATCTCAGATCCCCAATGACATTTGAGTTTGATCTTCCCATTGGGTGCGTACCATTGGCGTTGAAACCATAGATGGTAGTTTGGATGGCGCTCAATCGGTGGGTGGGGACCCTAAGTACTGCATGACCCAGTGGGGTATAATGTTCAATGCGAATTCTGAATCTACCTGAATGCGGCTCACTTCAAACGATCCAATGTACCCTGTAAAGTACAGGGGCCAATCATGTTTCCCCTTGACCTGCATGTCGTCTGGCGTGAAGGTGATGTAGGGGCATTTTGAGAGGCGCGTATGCAGTCTTCTTTATTTTTCTCATGTGGCTCAGCTGGGATTTGGGTCATGAAGACCTCAGCAGCAGTTAGAGCTTCTCTTAGAGCTTCTCTTGTTGACTTTGACAGTCTTAGGAGCTCGTAAAGGGTGATCTTGACCGGAATGTTGGCCAGTTGAGCCAACACGTTAAAGCGGTAAGGTGCTAAAGTTTCTTCTGCTTTGTCCTTCGGGAGAGTTTTGGAATACCAAAACTCTTTCTGCTTCTCCACAGGTTGCTTCGTGGAGGGCTTGGTTAGCTCTGTAGTAGGTCCGACGGATTTGCCACTAACTCATCATACTTCTTTAAGTATGACTGTCCCGAACGAGTTTCAGCCACGAGTGGTGCATTCAGCTCTGCGGCAAGGACGATCGTCTCCTCCTCTGAGTCGGTTAGTGAGGGGACATCGGTCTCTGCTTCCCGAGAAGAGGCATACACCACATTACAGGGCGAAGCTCTTGCTTTACCTTTGGACTTCTTGTTGGTAATAGTAGTCCACTGTTGGCCTTCCACCAGGTCGGGATGAACCCACATAATTTCTACCTGAAGTGAAGGGATAGGTACAAGATCCTTCTCTTGCCGTTGATGCGGGTCTGTATTGATCATCCTTAGTTCCCCTTTCGGGATGGGAACTACTCCGGCCAGTGTGGAGGCTGGTTTTCGAATTGAAGAAATAACGTCGTGTTAGTCATCACTTTCTTCTGTTCTGGACAGAGCTTTAGGACTTTTGCATCGATCAGAGCTTGAAGAATATCTTTGAAGATATAACAACTCTTAGTAGGGTGCCCTAGCATCCTATGATACAGGTAATAGTTGGGATTGTCGGTCTTGCCGACCTCCTCAGGACGTCTAGCTTTAGAAAGCTTTAATCTGTTGCTCTTGTTGAGTAGCTTGAACAACGACTCGACGTGCTCGTCCTTGAAGGAGTACTGCTTGTTGGTGCGTTGCTGATTTGATGGACCACCCCCTCTGGTTGGCTGAGGTTTAACGGGGAATTTCGTCTCTGTGGCAACTGTATCCTTCCTCTTTAATTGAAAAGATACTTCTGGCGCGCGCCTTGTCGACATTTCAGGTCTAGGCTTATTTTCTTCTGCCCTAACCCTGGCGACAATCTCTTCAGCCTGTTCACCTTACTAGACCAATTACTTTCAGGTGTGATTTTCAGCAATTCCGATCTGGGTTTGGCGTGAAGTTCGCAAATTGTGAAGGCATGTCTCCACCAGGGTGGCCTGGGTCATACCGCTGGAACATTGGAGTGTCATATTCCAAAATATTTTCACAAATACTTTGACTGACTCTCCTTTTCATTGCTTTGTTGCCAGGAGAGTTGGCATGGTAACTTCCGAATCGTCTTCGAAGAAGCGTGTAAGGAAGAGCTTCTCCAAATCACCCCAGTTTTTGATGGAGTCTTTAGGGAGTTTCATGAACCATTCGAAGGTGAGTCCCTTCAGAGTACCGATGAACAAACGTGCCAATATAGCATCAGTATCTATTACATTCCCTGTTTGAGACTTGAAGTAGTAGATGTGTTGGTTCGGTGACTCTTTGTCGTCAAAGGCTTATAGAGTTGGAGCTTTGAATTTAGGAGGATATGTGACAAGATCGCATTCTGCCGGGTATGGCCGGACCACTCCTACTTCTTGGAGGCCTTTTCGATTGGTAAGGGCTTCCAGACGCTGCTCCAATTGATTCATTTTTTTATAATGAGTACCCCCATTCTCTGGATTGCCTCGCTCTTTAGATGAGGATTTAGACGACTCAGAATTAGACTGTTTCTCCTCTTCTATGTGTACAGAAGATGAGTTTTCCCCTTCCTTCTGCTTGCCTTTAGACTTCTTAGAAGAAGTTTTGTTATTCGACTTCTTCTTGTCTTCTAGCAACTGTGCAAACATCTGCTTGAGGGTATCGATAGATTCTTGTTAGGCGCGAATCATATCAAATTGTTCCCTCTGGATCTAGGTTTGTTGTTCCAGGCGCGCAAATGCTTCCTTTTCTACAGAAGAGTTCTAGGCATGTGATTCTGCGATAGCAGAGCATGATTCACTTACTTCAATGCCCCGGATTAGAGCACTATAGTTAATTGGGGGTACCGCACCAGTCCGAGTGCGAGTATGTCAATGCACTCCTTCTAGTTTCATATCAGACTCGTCAAAGCTGACTGCCGATTGTTTTCTCCTACTTTTGCTTGGTGTAGTGCTTAAACCTGCCATGTTAACAGTGACTTCGGGGTATTTCGTGTCAGAGAAGGTTCACCTTCTGTGGGAACGATGCCTTTTGGCTGATCGGGAGGTTGAGGTTAATCGTCTGAATACCAACTGTTGCTCACATGTGAGTTGCAGGGACATTCAGAGAGCATTACTGTGATGAGCCGTTCACAACAATAGGATGGAGCAACCTGATTAGCACTCTTTTACTTTGTCAAGTAATCTCTTAAATCTGATGGAGGGAGATCAAAGAAATTAGCCTTGAGTTTTTGAGGGCTTTTCAACTTCTGACAGCCATCCTTGCATCGCGAATCTGAGATGCAGGGGTTCTGAGACGTGGAGCTCACGTTCTGTAAAACAGACGTGGCTTTCGCATTTTAGCTTTAAAACACAGGTCTCGCACCTCTGCTGAGAAGAGACGCGAACCTCGTGCTACTGATTGTCGCATTTGGCTAGCGACACTTGAAACACGCGGACTTTTTGAATCTCGCGTTTGGTTGTAGAGACGCGGGTCTCGTGTCTTTGAGGAGAGGCACGAACTTCGCACTATTGAACGTTGCGTTTGGAAAGTAAAGCTTTAGAAACGCAAACCTTGCGGGCTTTGTATTTAGGTCTTTAACGCGGACTTCGCGCGTCTGACGTAGTTCAGAAGAGACGCAAGCTTGAGCCTCGCGTTCTATATCTGTTGGACAGATTGCTGGACAGATAGTTGTTACAGTTTCTTGTGTCTGTAATTGACGCGCGCGTCATCTCTGTCGACGTTCAGCGTTCCGGTTACGCCGTACGGGTTGTTGGGAACCCCTGGTAACCTTGGGCTAAGGAAGAAGACGGGCGTGAGCGGGCTAAACGTCAATAACGTTGACCTCGCGGGCCTCGTGGGAGATGTTGACACGTGCCTTACATGTGATACATCCGGCCACGATGTTCTCTGCGTAGACCGCATTCAGGGAAGCCTTTGAAGGAACATAAGAGCGAATCTCTGAGGAGACTTTACGGTACTGCCGCGCTCTAGGACTCTTAGAGCCAAAAGAGAGGAACTCTTCATACTTTGCCTGGTCGAATTCCACGACAAGCGATTCGACCACCTTTCCCATACAGGTGACGTCACTTTGCGCCACGACTTGCTCATCAGTAGAGAAAGTTATCCCCAACGGAGTCGCCATCTCTTGTTTGATGGGAAAATTTTTTGAGGGTGTGTAAACTCTTTATTTGACTGTAAAGAAAGTTACAACAACAATAAAAAAAAACTTTCGATTACAAGAGAGAGAAGATGTTCAAGCTCAAATCTTCTCTTTGTTTAATGTTGGGTTCTTATTGTGACGATGGAAAGTGAATCTTGTTTTCTGTTGACCGGGTGAGCGTCACAGTCTTTTAGGAATCTTCTCCCCGGATTATGGACGGAGTAACACAGCTCATGTCTAATAAAATCTTAAAGAGACTTAAGACAAGAACAAACTTGTACTCGGCAAGTTGTTAGAAGAGTTGAACTCTTAAGTATTTCTCAACTGGAAGCTCTGATCAGGATTCTCCAAAATTGACCAAAAACTTTCTTACCCCTCTTCAATAGCGAACTGAGCTATTTCTAAGGGTTTCAGGGGGTAAAACTGTCCCCTAAAAATCCTCCATAATGGGGATTAACTTCCTCATTACGTGAGCAGTAATTGACCTAGTAATGAGGGCAGTTATAACCGAGACGCGGGCTTTGAGCCTCGCGTTTTGCCGTTGAGGTAACGTTTGAGAAACGCAAACTTCAAGTTCTGCGTTAGGCTTCATGTGAGACGCAGGCTTCAGGCTATGCGTCTAGGTATTGCATGGATGACTGAGATGCAAGTTCCAAGCTCTGTGTCTTAGTCATTACAGTGAAGCAAGACGCGAGTTTCAACTCTTACGTTTTGGTACTACAGTGATGCTGAGACGCAGTTTTCAAGTTCTGCATCTTGGTTATATTAGAAACATTGAGACGCGGGTTTCAACCTTCGCGTCTTGGTACTGCGCTAGTGGCTATGCTGCCTTGCATCTGGAGTTTGGACTCTGCTTTCTGGTGACTTGACCTCAGTGATTTTTGGACAGTCTACACTCATGTGTGTAAAACTTTAGTGATATGTGTTTGATCCAATCTTTTTTAACGTAGCCTCCTGTAATTTGTACAATACAAGTAACATTATCTTCAAACAATGTTGTTGGAGTATCTTTTGTTGAGGACAATCCACATGAATCTCAAATATGCTGGATCATAGATCTTAACCATATGTATTCACGACTTGCTTCATGGGTTGCAAGAATTTCAGGGTGATTGGATGAAGTGACAACCATACTTTGTTTTACAGATTTTCATGATATAGCGATGTTGCCGTACATGAAGACATAGCCTGTTTGTAATTTTCCTTGATGAGGATCAGAAAGATATCCAACGTCTCTATATCCAATGTGACTTTGATTCTTTGGAGTAAAATAAACCCAAATCAACTGTTTCACATAAATAGGGAAATATGTGTTTGACACCATTCCAGTGTCTTCGAGTTGGGGCAGAGTTATATCTTGCTAATAGGTTGACTGAACATGCAATATCTGATCGTGTATAATTTGCAAGATATGTAAGAGCACCAATTGCACTAAGATATGGTATTTCGGAACCAAGAAGTTCTTCACCCTCTTCAGGAGGATAAAAATAATCTTTTTTCATATCAAGTGATCATACCACCATTAAAAATGTTAATGGATGAGTTTTATCCATATAAAAACACTTCAAGATTCTTTTGGCGTACGTTTTTTTATGAAAGAAAATTCCTTTTCGAAAGTGCTCAATATTTAGCTAAGGTAAAATTTTATTTTTTCAAGATCTTTCATTTCAAACTCATTTTTCAAATAAGAGGCAGTCTTCGTGAACTCTTTAGGAGTCTCAATAAGGTTCAAGTCATCAACATATATTGCGACTATAGAAAAAATCAATTTTCGATTTTCTTATGAATATACATGGACAAATAGGATTATTCACATATCTCTCTTTAATAAATATTCATCAGGTCAATTTAACTACATACGTCCTGATTGTTTTAATTCATATAAGGATCAGTGCAGCTTAATTGAGTATATATTATAGGATTTTGAACTATACACTTCAGAAACCTTGAACGTTCTAAGATCTTCACACATATGCGTGTGCGCGCGCGCCCGTATGTGTTATTATCTAATGACATACAAATATGCCACAACTATATCCATAAGACGCATGCAAAGTCCTTCTAAGACTATCAAAGTGATCAAATAGCAAAATATAGTAGCATCCATTACAGGAGAGTATGTTTCTCCATAATCAATTTCAAGTCTCTGCAGGAAACCTTGTGCTACGAGTCGAGTTTTGTCTCTTACAATCTCATTATTTTCATTAGTTTTTCGAATAAATACTAATTTGTATCCCACAGGCTTTATATTCTCAGCCGTTTAGACTACAGGTCCAAATATTTTATGTTTTGTTAAAAAGTCTAATTTTGCATATATTGCTTCTTTTCATTTTGGCCAATCATGTCTACATCGATATTCTTTGATGGTTTGTAGTTCAGGATATTCATCACTTCTGGTGATTTCAAATGCTACTGTAACGATAAATATGTCACCAACAATAATGTTATTTCTATCCCATATATCTCTAGCTGATACATAATTGATTGATTTCTCCTTATTTTCAGTTACCTGTGTCTCTTCAGGGACTTTTTATTTTTTATCCATTAATTTCTATTGCATACTTTTGTTGTATCTACTTTTCTGGTGTACATGTGGACTCTTCTAGATTACCAATTTTCTTATTCAATTCTTATAATCTTCTCTTTTGGGGAACCGTATCTTTTGCACCATTTAGCCTTCCACGCTTCAGACGTATCTTAAACTCATTTACAATTGTATTCGTTAATTGTCCTTCCGGAACATTGATCTTTACTGGAATATTCATTGCTGGTATATGTGATTTGTTACTTTTTTTTTTTTTTTTTTACTGTCGATGAAAGCGTCTGGTAGTTGATTTACAATACTTTATAAATGAATAATCTTTTGAATTTCAAGTTCACATTGATTAGTACGAGAATCAAGATGAAACAAAGTTATAGTTTTCAAAAAATTTCACGCCATTCTTCAGTCTTCGACTTTTCTTTCTCCTCCTAACGGCGGAAACGTTATCTTATCAAAATGACAACCTATAAATCTTACTTTAAAAATATCACCGGCCAGGGGTTCAAGGTATTTTATTATGGACGGAGAATCTAAACCAACATAAATCTCAAACCTTCGTTGGTGACATTTTGAGACATTGAGGGGGTGCAATTGGGACATACACAATACAATTAAAAACTCGCAAGTGACTAATGTTTAGAGGTTGACCGAAAAGTCAGTTGTAAAGGTGAGTGCTTGTTGTACATTGTTATGATTCGACAGATACGTAACTTTTTGTATGGTAATTGATTCCTGTTTTTATGAGAAAATATTTTCAGAGAAACACCCTCTCCAGAACCAAGTGAACAGGATCTGCTGCTTTTTTCTAAACACCAAACACTCAACTTAACCAACTATTCTTAACCGTGCGTACTTTTTATAGTACGGGCTTTAGGCCCTTCAGATCTTATCGTATCTTGCCAAATCACTCTTACGCTCAATTATCAAACCTCTCCGATCTTTTATTATTACTTTAGATATATACTAGTTTCTTGCACGCCCAAACTTCCACCCATATCTGACACTTGGGACCCACCAACTTTTGAGGACGTCTTCAGGCTTCACATCAAAAGCTCACTAGAAAGATGAGTGCGCAATAAATCAAATTTAGGAGGAGCAATCGACAAAAGCCCCACAATACAATACAGCAGTTATAAAGAAAGGAGGGCCCTTTTGGAGCGAGACGCCAAAGGTCTCTTCTTTCTCTCTCTCCTCCCCTGTCACCTCCCCAGCTATCTCAAATTTCCCCCAAATTTCTACCAAAATTTCCTCCATTCCCCCTCTCGATCCCATTGAAACTCTAGATTCCGCCGGTTCCGATCGCGGGAGTGGAGAAGAGAGGATCGCAGCACTGCATTGCTCCCGATGGAGCCGCCGCCGGCAGCGAAGCTACCCGCTCAGAGTACCAAGTGAGTAGACGACGATCGGTTAGGGTTTCGAGCATTTCCATCTTGATCCCGTTAGTTCTGACGGTTTCCGATTGCAGGCTTTGTCTGTTCGATGGGAGCTCGTCTTATCTGGATTCCGATGTAATGGAGTTATCGGTTTTGTCGTCTTCCTCTTGGACTTCGGGTAATCAGAAGAGGAAGAGAAGCCAGGTGAAAAAAATCACTCTTTGAAAAGAATTTTCTTATCTATAACTTTGTTATGTATTTTTTTAAAAGTTGGATGATTGCCGATGTTTGTATAGTGATTAGATCATTTCGATTCAACGATTTATGGAGTTTCTTGCTCTATTCAGTTTCTGATATTTGGGCGAGCAGTGAGAAAGGTTTTTCGGTGGCCTATGTGGAGATATTTTAAAGATTGAATCGTTCTTCCTCTTTGGTTATTTTGCAGTGTGATCTTTACTTTATTCTTATGTATTTGGATTATTTCTTCAAGTGATTATTCTTTTAAACCAATGGGATGAATAACAAATTACATTTTAGAAGGTAATACGTAAGAAGTGTAGGGTTTTGCATCCAAGAGTAGTGATGTGTGAGGGGGAGCCATTTTATACTGTAGAATGCGATTGGAGAATTAAATTAGTAAATGGTAAGCTTGATTGTCTAACAAAGTTAGACTTCTACTTCTACTTGTTACTTTGAAATACTTGCATAGTTTATAATACACGTTGAACAAATTACAACATTGAGTGGGTATTGTTGACATTCTATGGTATTATCAAGAGTTGATACTTGATAATATGGACAACATGTGCACAGCATAATGTTTGATAGCTGTTTTGAAGTTTCAAGATTCATAATACTCTTAACTTCTGGTGAAATGATCTCTTAAAAAAGCTTAAATTTGAAATAATCTTGTTGTGTCCTACATCATCCAATCATTATATACGCTAGTTTTGAGTATCTAAAATTCTTGAAATGCACAAAAAGCCATCGGAGGCATAGCTGGACTTATCCATGTTATATTCTTTTTTTTTTTTACTTGTTTTTTTGAACAACTGGTTGGCAAACTCCTAACTCACAATTAACACTTGTTATTTGCTTTGCCTATAACTAACAATCTAAAACATCAATTTATAGCAAGGAATGAATCAAAAATATCGATTACCATAGATAACATCAACAAGGCATTGGGAATTTGATTTTATTTGATGGTTTGGAAGGACATCTGAGATTAAGGACAAATGAAACAAGAGAAGGTTTATAGCGTGGTTAACTAGTTGGTTTTCAGAAGAAGAATATGGTTCCATTTGTCATTATTTTCCATACATACTATTAATTCTACCCCCTATGAAGTTTTAAAAAGGAGGTGTATGCTTAGGACATAAAGTTCGCTAAAACCAGCCACTTATATATTAAATGAAGTAGCGTAGGCTCCTCTACTTGATTTAGCAGGATTTCTAATCGCTGCTTTTTAAAATATTGAATGGAAGACATTGAGAATGCTTGGAAACAACACAGTCCCGAAAAGAATGCACGAAACATATTTTGCTTACATTGATCAATTTCTTAAAAGGTATAAACTTGTTCTCAACTGCCATAAATAATTTGCAGTATAAACTCTGTTTCCCAAACATATATTTCTACTTCAAATGTAGTCTCATAACTACATATTCAAAGGATAGTGTTGGCTGATGTGTTAGATTTTAACTAGGTGAGATTGTAAAGCTGGACTAAAGCTCAGTGGGGAGGTTGGGCTGGGTGGTTGTCATGCACTTTGTGATTTTGTTGCTGAAGCAATTAGGTGAATTTGAACTCTGAGAAAGAAAAAGTTATATTTATAAGCTTAATTAGAAAGCCTAACCTATCAAGTTATTGCCAAGGAAAGGTATGCTTGTTTTTAGATTAAAAAACATATGAAAATTAAGTACATCCGTGGTTGCCAATTATCTATGAAATTATTAGTGTACTTGATTAATAATGGTTGCTTTCTATCTCTCAACTATCATGCTTTGTTTTTTTGGTGGTACCATGAATTTCATTGAGGTAGGCTCGATGTAGATCTGTCTCCGTGGGTTCTCAAACACTGGTAACTAAATAATTTTTGAGTCTTTGTCAAACTTGTGGTCTTTCTGTCAGTTGGTCAAGTTTCTGAAAGAGTAGATATCATTAACTGTTTGGTTAGCTGATGCAAGCTGTGAAGAGACCGAGGACTTGAATAGTCGATAGCATATAACATACAATTTATTAGGATAATAGTAGTTAGCGGTTATATCTCCATATTGGGTGAGTGATGCAGACATCTATTCAAGATGAAAGAACCGAAGAGATGAATCCAAGAAGTCCCAGTTAAGTTGAAGTCGTAGTAGGATTTGAGATTTTTTCTCTTTATTTTTTTTAGTTTCTTTATTTTGGTATTTTGAGTCTCTAAATTTTGGAATTGTAATTCTATTTAGATTAAGAGTTTGAGTTTAAGTTGGACTCAATTTTGTAAAAGCCTATATAAAGGCCCTATTGTACCAACATTGAGCAATGAAGAATTTTGATAAATTTTTATGTGTGAGATTTAAACTTCATAACCACCTTCAAATAAACCTTAATCTAATTTCTCCTTATTCCTTTCACCTGCAAACAAATCCTAGAAAAAAACCAACAATTATTTTCTCCCTCTCCACAAAAAACCATCAACAACAAACCCCAACTCTTTATTTTCTTGTCTTCTTCTACAATCCATCCAAAGGAACCCAAGAAAACCTTCAACAACCCACTAATCTCATCTCCAACAAAACTAAAGCCGCCACCTCCTCTGATGGAAGCAACATCACCCATAAGCACCATCTCCAGCATCATCCTGTTGCTTTAAAGAAGGAAGAAGACACAAGCTTCAATTCGAATTCAGACCTATTATCAAAAAAAGACCCGTTAGCGACCCTACTTCATTTTTGGGCCGTAACTTTCGCATCCGGGCTCCGTTTCAGGCGATCTTAGTACCGTTACGATCGTGATGAAGAGCTCTACGCATCAGTACCAACTACAGGTCCGAGATATTTCTGTAATCATCAGGAGGTAAATTTTCTTTAACACGATCTATTTATTTGTGGGTTGATAACTATCTTTTATTATTTTATCAATTTAAACTGCTGCCACTATATCGTGAGACTCTGAGATTTTGCTTGCCTTGTATTTGTTGATCATATATATTGAGAGTACAAGCTTTGCCTTCATAACTGGTAGCTACTTTAGTTTATTCAAATTGCTAACGGTACACCTGTACTTGCACGTTGTGTTAAATCTATAATTTTACATTATTTGTTTTAATTATTCTCCTATCTAAGATCGTAATAGTTGGTGAAACGTAGCAAAATTTATCATATCACTGATTTTTGATTCACTCGTATACCCCTTTTCACATCATCTTGGTATCAGAGCATGATTAGGGTGGGATTTGCATCACTTAGGCATTTGCTAGAAATTTTACTGTTTTCTTGCATTTATAAAAATAAATAATAATATAAAAATCATCTAGTCTAAATTTGCATCTCTTCATCCTCATTCAAGTTTTGCATAGTGCATGCCCACCCGTAGTGGTCACCCATATTTGTTAGAAGAGTCTAGCAAATCTCAAACCACCCCAATGGATCCCCAACAGATTGTCGCAATGTTCGCCGAGATAAATGCCAAGTTAGATACCCTTAAGACGCTCGACGAAAGGTTGACCAAAGTGAGTCTACACGTGATCAAACTCCACCGAGAAACAACCAACATAACACCGAGAACACATCCAATCCCGATGCTCAATATCTGAAAAGCATCAAGATCGATGTTCCCAACTTTGAGAGACGTCACGAACCATAACTTTTTATAGATTGGACACTCCAACTAGATAGGTACTTCACATGGTACGAACTTATTGAGTCTAGAAAAGTTAAGTACGCTGCAATGAAACTTCCCGACCAAGCTAGTTAGTATTGAACTAACCTAGAAAATAGACGTGCAACCCGAGGTCGACCACTGATTGACATATGGGATATGATGAAAGAAGAGTTAGAAACAAGATATGTCACCATCGTTTAGTGCTCGTCTCATGGACAATTGGCACCAACATACACATGGTAACAAATATGCAAAGGAGTATGCTGAGAAATTTGATGAATTCCTCATCAGATGCCTTACCATCCATAAGGAAGGTGAAGCTCTTCTTTCTAGATTTAGAGCCGGCCTTAGAGATGACATATGAACTGAACTATTAAGCGCATGCCTTAGTCCAAGATTTAGATTCCGCTAGGACCAATCACCCTTCCAAAAGTCGTGATTATAAAGCATCAGTGTCTAGACCTTCCCCATCTTCCCAACCTCGTAGTTCTAGTACTCAAACCCCTTCAGATAGAGATGACATCAAGGGTAAGAGTCTTGAACGGGACAACATAAACAAGGGCCCTGATTCCTTCAGAGTTAGTTCCACAATCAAGTGCTACAAATGCCAGGTTATGAACATTTACCGCCAGTTGCCCTAGTCTTGTCAAAATCACCATAATAGATGGAGCACTCGCCGAAGCCACTGAGTCAGATTCTGATGAGTATACCTATCACCCAGATGTTAAAACTGACGATGAGTCATCAAGCGATTATGTTGGTCTCAACAGTATTAAGCCAACGCCGTCTACTCATTTGTCTGTCGTCAAGTGTGTTCGCTCTCCACTAGCAAAAAAGAACGATTGGAGAAGAACTGCGGCCTTTCACATGTTCACTAAGATTGGGGACAATAGTTGTAAGGTGATTGTGGACAGTGAAAGTTGTATCAATGCAATATCGTTCAGGCTGTGTGAAAATCTAGGATTAGAGATTATACCTTACCTCCACTCATTCAAAGTGTCTTGGATTGACTCCACATCAGTCAAACAACGATGTCTTGTTCTAGTTAATTTCAATTATTATAAAGATAAGATTTGGTGTGATGTGATCACCATGAATATGGGTCAAGTTATACTAGGTAGACCATGGTTGTTCGACAAAATGTCACCATTTACGGTCGATCCAACATATGTCAATGTGAGCATGAGGGTAAGCAGATTAAGCTACTTCCCTTGAGACCCAAGACTGAAGAGCCCCAGCAAACGTCCACTTTGACTTTGCTACCAACTCCACCCTCTACGCTTTTCATTGCTACTGTTCCTTCTCTATCTTTTACTAATCATACATACCATGTCCGCAAATCACTTCCTTCCTTACTACCGACACCATCTCATATAAAGCATTCGAGTCTATACCTGCATTTGCATCACATAAACACGTGCACAAACTACACAAAGAGATCAGTAATAAAAATAAATGGAGCAATGTGAAGCCTACTCTACGAGCTGATAGTAGAAAAATATTTAAAACTTTTAATGTAGGCGATTATGTGATGGTTCGGATTTATTCGAAACAGTTTCCTTTGGAAACTGTTAAAATGTTACATGTCCGCAGTGCTGGGCTTTTTCAAGATCTTAAATAAATTGAATTATAATACTTATGTTATAGATCTTTCTAGAGATTGTCATTAATTGTACTTTCAATGTTAATAATCTAGTAGATTACAAGGGTTTTGATTGTAACCCCTTGATTGTTGAGCCTTCCCCTAAGTCATTCTTTGAGAGATCCCCATTTACCCCACTCCCAGATACTTATCCCATTACAGCAGAGATGATTGATAAAATTTTAGAGGATGAGACTATCACCACCAAAACTGGTGGAACTCACAGGTACTTAAACCACTGTAAAAGAAAAACACTGACTGTTGATTCACAGCTAGATCGAGGTGATTTGCAAAGGATTGATCGAGTGCAACATGGGAGACCTAATCCATTTAAACTCGACGGAGTCGAATTTTCTCTCACCCGGGGAGAATGATGCAGATATCTATTCAAGATGAAAGAGCTGAAGAGATGAATCCAAGAAGTCCCAGTCCAAGTTGAAGTCATAGTAGGATTTGAGATTTTTTTTCTTTCTTTATTTTTGTTTTTTTAGTTTCTTTATTTTGATATTTTGAGTATCTAAATTTTGGGATATTAATTCTATTTAGATTAGGAGTTTGAGTTTGAGTTGGACTCAATTTTGTAAAAGCCTATATATAAAAAGCCCTATTGTACAAACAATGAGCAATGAAGAATTTTGATAAATTTTATTGTATGAGATTTAACTTCTCTCATATTGTTTAGGATTACTTTCTAACCTCTTTCAAATAAACCTTAATCTAATTTCTCATTCTTATTCCTTTCACCTGCAAACAAATCCTAGAAAAAAATCAACAATTGTTTTCTCCCTCTCCACAAAAAGCCATCAATAGCAAACGCCAACTCTTTGTTGTTCTTGTCTTTTTCTACAATCCATCCAAAGGAACCCCAAAAAACCTCCAACAACTCACTGATCTCATTTCCTCCAACAAAACCAATGCCGCCACCTCCTTCGACGGACGCAACATCACCCATCAGCACCATCTCCAACATCATCCTGTTACTTCAAAGATGGAAGAAGACACAAGCTTCAATTCAGATACAGACCCATTATCAAAAAACAGACCCGTTACGACCCTACTTCATTTTTGGGCCGTAACTTTCTAGTTTGGGCTCCGTTTCAGGCGATCTTGGTACCGTTACGATCGTGAAGAAGAGTTCTATGCATCAGTACCAACTACAAGTCCGAGATATTTCTGTAATTATCAGGAGGTAAATTTTTTTTAACACGGTCTATTTATTTGTGGGTTGATAATTATCCTTTATTATTTTATCGATTTAAACAGCTGCCACTATATCGTGAGACTGTGAGATTTTGCTTGCCCTGTATTTGTTGATCATATATATTGAGAGTACAAGTTTTGTCTTCGTAACCGGTAGCTGTTTTAGTTTATTCAAATTGCGAACGGTACACCTGCACTTGCACGTTTTGTTTACATTATTTGTTTTAATTATTCTCCTACCTTCTCCTACCCAAGATCGTAATAGTTGATGAAACGTAGCAAAAATTTATCATATCACTGATTTCTGATTCATTCGCATACCCGATTTCACCTCAGTGAGCCTTATAAAGTTACTATATTTATATTTATATATAATGGAATAATTGTAATTCACATTGAGCTATCCTAAGTGCAAATGTAAATACTTAAGGAGTGACATGTGCAAGTTTAGAAAACTGAATTTACATTACCGAGCCAATGGCAATCATATTTGGGAAGAAATTTCAATGCCACATCTTATACTAAATTCAAACTGTCCTAAAACAAAGAAAGAGACAAGATAGTAAGTGACCAGACATTATATGTCTAACTGTGAAGCCCCAACTCTCATCAGAGGTTCAAAATAAAAGATATAAGACTCGTAAATCATAATCATCATCTTCAAAATGAAGATCATCATCCATGAGTTTGAAGAATATTTCTTTCATTTCATCATGTTTTTTCTCATCCTCTTCGCTTACACCTTGAAATCCTCTCCACACACACACACACACATATCCTTAGACGACTATATCATGTTCTTTCCTTTTGCTATGAAGTGTACACATTGCTAGACTTGGATGGTCACATCTCATTTCAAACCTAGGTTGCACCGATACGGGTACGAGTATCGGATACGATACAAATACATGGATACATAAAATTTTCAAAAAACATGGATACAGATTTGTTGGGGATACGACAAACCAATTTATTATTATTATGTATAAATAAATAATTAATAATTTAATCATTAAGAAACTATAAACATATCAAAAAAGTTATAAAAAATTCAAGACTCTTAGTCCAAATTCAAGACTCTTAGGAAAAAAAATCAAATCCATTCAAAACTCCCCTTGTTCTCAAAGAAAACACAAAAATCACATGGAAAAGAGCAAAAATTAAAGCAACATTCCCTATCTCTTTTTTACTTCTATCTTTAAGAGCTATCACCCAAAACAAAAAAAGAAAAAGAAAATTAGTACCTTGCAATCTGAACACAAAACAAGTTGAATGAAAAAGAAAGCAAATCAGGTCCTAGTAATCCCAATCCCCCCTTTTTAAACAAATCAAAAAAAGCTAATATTGTCAAACCTACAACATCTAATTGCAGCTCATTCTCAACCACAAACTACCATCCCTTGTCCAAACAATCCCAACCCCCCCCCCCCCCCCCCAACTCACACACACACACTCACACAGTCCTCATAAAGCCCAAGCTTCAACTCTAGACTGGAAGCCTCTCCAAATAAAGTACAAACATTAAATGAACACTAAAACAGAATTTTCAGATAAGCCCTAACACTAAATCATTAATGATTCTTGTTGTTGATCGCTTCGTCTAGGTCATAAACGTCGAAGTTTTTGTCACAACATGTCGTTGTTGACCGCCTCGGCAACGACAACAAGGGTTAGAAGAGAGGAGAGGGAGGAAGGAGGCGATGCGATCTCGTGATCAGGGGTAGGGGAATAGGAACCAATTATATCTTTATTTAGTGGATAGCGGGTTTAAGTCCTAGCCGTGACTTATTTGAACCCGATACATACCTAATAAGAACCCAAAATGTATCTTATCATGTTTTAACCCAGAATACACGTATCCATGTGTATCCGTATCAGATTCGTACCCAATACGGGTACGGGGAGGCTGGGAATACATTTTTGTGCTTCAGAGTTTTATACTATGCAGCTATTGATGCTTCTTCAAGATGCTTCCTGTTAATCATTCCCTAGAAAGTCTCCTTTCATCATTGGCAAGACAACCTTTATATTTGCTTTTTCTATGCATCTATTCCATGACTTTTCCATCCTCAAGGTTCTTTTTGGAAATTGGATCTCTTTCTTTGTGAGATTTTCCGTACTGTAATTTCTCATTGAACGAGAGAAAAATGAACAGTCAATCTCCTTGTGAAGGGCCTATTCTTTTTCTTTGTTGCATATATAATGCGAAATATTAAAGTATCCAATTAACATTTGAGTGCAATACACACGTTTAAACTGAAAGATTCAATGTGTGAAAGAGAATTTTAAAGGCAAAAGGTGACACCAAGGCGTTAGAGTCCTCTCTGAGTTAAAAGGCACCAAAGCAGACGGTCGCGTGAGAAGCAAGGCGAGAAATAATGAAATAAAATTTCTAAACTATTTGTAAGTATTACTATATATGTAATTTAAAACAATATGTATACAATAATTTATTTCAATAGTTGATAAATGAATGACATGAAAAGGCGTAAATTTTAAACATAACACTGTGAACATATTGAAGTAGAACAGTACGAGATACAATAGTATCAACTTGGTAGAGAGTGTTAGTGCATTTTCAAGATAAAATGTAGTCATCTCCTGGATCTGAATGCAGCAAGCAGGGGGCAGACATGCAATCCAATAGATCGACTAAATTGCCTCAGTTAACAAACAAACAAAAAGAAAGTGACATTTAACTGGTAACAACCATTTGACGTCTATCAAACATTAGAAAATAATCACCATTCATATTAAGTAAATGACAACTCCACTCACAAAATTACATATGCAATGACGATAGACATACCAGGGCCATGAACAGTTTAACATAGAAATCAATGTTAGAGGGCTCAAAGCATACATATGGGCTAGATTGTCTGCACATGTCACACAAAATGGGTAGCTTAAATATTGATACAGATGGATATCTTTTTTGTAGATAATTGATTGTACTAAAAATTTCTAAACTTATTATAGTTTGTATTTGAAAGAGACGCGTTATAGCGTCAGTCTCGAGGTTAGTGTTGAGAAATAATGCATGCCTAATAAATGACCAAAGCATGTATTAACTAAACTTTTCTGAAGCGACCAACTTTGAAGTTGGAGACTTCCTAGAAGATTTGTAACTTTTAAAAAGTAGGAATTTGGAAAATTGTGCACTCATTTATTATAAAGGACCTTATACCATGGATGTAAGTGGATGGATAAGATGGGTTTTTGAGCATGGTTTAAAATCTCGGTATTGATATCGGCCAATAATTTTTAGTATCAATATCAGCTATAGCGGCAATGGCAACCCCAATATTGGTTGATATTATAAGGTTAATATCATATTAGGTATCTCTTGTGGTGTTACCTTATGTTGCACGGACACGGCAACTCCGATATGGACATGGCACACGAATATTTGAAAACTTCTTAAAAACACACGTGTCTGTCGAACACAATACGACTCCATGATAGAAGTGTTCGTGTTACATTCGTGTTACCACATGCAATTTTTGTTAAGTCCAATTGCGTGCATTACACGTGACACATGTCTCCTAATAAGAAAACATAGAGACCTCTTATTCTTCCCTCAGCTAATCATTTTTCTCTCTTTTAAAAATTTGTTCAATTCAAGCCAACATGACTGAATGTATCTCGCTTTTTTGTACTTGCCAAAATTAGAGACCAAAAAGCTTTTTATCGCGCACACTCTCTCTTCTCTACAAATTTTCTCCCTATCCCGTCAACTATTAATGTGGAAGGGGATTTATGGAAAGCTTACACCATATTATTTTTATCATGATAGCTAGATTGAGGAGGATGTTGTTATGGAATCAAAACGGGATGGTACTTTTTTGAAGTGGTATCTTTATAAGATATCTATGCGTCTAGCCGTGTTCTATAATTCTTGGTGCAATTAAGAAACATGTCAAGAAAATGAATATAACTAAATGAGACGGATGAGTGGTAATACATAGGATAAGAAATCACTGCACTCTAAAGGTAGCTTCAATTGGTGATATTGTTTATTTTTGTCTTGTCTCGTGTTTTGCTTGTTTTGGGCGCCTTTTTTGGGGGGGCTGAGTATTAGTTTTAGGGTTGTAGTTCCTGGTGCAATGGGGACTAGACCTAAATCATTCTGAAGTTGAAATGGATGTGATAATAGCTAAGTTAATAAAAGGAGTTGCCTTCAATATGAATGGTACAAGGGGGATTCCCGTAGCTGGTCCAAAGATTCGGGATAAAGGCTTTAGTTGAGTCAACATGCATTAATGTCTTGGGATATAAATAATCATTTGCTTAGTCTCACTGTGTGAGGGGTGTCAATTCTTCAAATCAAGTTTAGTTTGCGCTGTGGCTCTTCAGAGGAATTTATGGCTTATTTGGATTATTTTTTTGGAACTGGGTGAATTTTCAGTCGACCTTATATTATATCTATAACATAATTTTGCTTTTTTTATCGCTTATTATCATTAAAATAGAAATAGTTTTTCTTTTTATCAGTTTTTGTTGTAATAATAGATGACATACTTCAATTGGATTTATTATTTTCTCAAACTAAATTAATTCTAGTAGTGACACAATTATTTGTTTTTAGTGTTGAATTCTCAGCGGAGATCAAGTTTATTATTTGTTTTTAGTGCATGCGAATTGGACTAGATGAAAATTTGATGATTTCTTCGGTTGAATTACTTTTAACTGTTCTGTTCTTTTTTTCCTTTTTTAAAATTCAGTATTAAACCTTTTGTTGTAGAAGAGAGATATTTTCTGAAGTTGCTTTGTTTCTATCTTCTAGGTTGTTCCTCATGATATAATTGATGTGGATAAAGATGATGATGCAGAAGTCGTCTATATTGGTGGAAGTGCTTCAGATTACAAAAACAAGCAGCCTATGAGATTTGGCAAGGATGTAGAAAAGCAAAAGGTGTGAAGATGATGTTTAATTTCTTGCTCAAAAAACTTTTTGAGCAGAACTCTCACTAATTTAGTCTATCTTAGTGGTATTGTTTGCTTATGTAATTTTAATGATGTTTGATTTTATAGGATGATTTATCCAATAAACATGTGGGTTCTAGTACAAATCATCTCTCTGATAATGTTGCTCTTGCTCCGCTGGATATCCTGAAAAGTTCCAACCCGGCCGCACTGGATTTCCACTTTTCTGATGGATATGATTATGATGACTATGACTATGACGATGACTACTATGAAGGATTTGAGTTTGAAACAGATTTAGCTGATAGTGATTATAATTTTAGTTTGGCTGCTAAATTTGATAACTTGGACCTGCCACCTGGGGTTGAGGCAAATGTACCATGGTTGCAGAAGCCGGCTCCAGTACTGCCAAGTAGGATTCAGCCGAAGACAGTGGTTGAAGATGCAATTGATTTGAAATTCAAAGCGTTTAAACAGTTTGATACTGTTCAAGGTGACTATGACCATTATTTTGCCAAGCCTGAGTATGTCAAAGGGATTAAAGCTGTTAAAAAGGTAGTTCATAAACAATTTTTGTTTGTTTATTTCAGTTTCAAGTATTTTTGTATTTCCATCTGATGGCATATTTGTGACAGCCATCAAAAGATTGGGCGAAGAGGATTCAACATGAGTGGAAAGTTCTGGAGAAAGATTTGCCAGGTTAGTTTCTGTCATGTATACTTTATGTTTTGCAATAAGAATGAATTCTGTGATTATAATCGTTCTTTGCATTATTTCTGTATAAACTTGTGTCTTTATTATTTTCAAAGCTACCTAGAAAATCATACTTTCTTTTTCCGTTCATGCTGTGCGTGTCAGTGCGCGCGCGCGCTCCCGTGTGAGCTTATTGGTATGTTGGTATGGTATGGGGGTGTTTTGGTAAGTGGATATGGGACGGGACGCGCGTGCCAAGTTTCCTAAAGTGTGTGATCTACAACTTTTAAGAAGTATGATAGAAGGATATACACACACATACAAACATGAGTACATATGTTCTAGTGTTGTCCCTACTCTTTTCTCCCCATAGGGGTAGGTTTTTTTGGTCACAGGCTAAAGATATCAAATTCATATTAAGAAGAACCAATAACAAACAAATAATAATCTTGGAGAGCCAAATAATAAAAAAAATAATGATCTTGGGTTACTATTAAAATTTATCTAAACTAAATCTTAAAATATCTAATCAGATATATTTTTACCTAACCAACACATAATTCTAACTACTCTTTAGAGATAACATGTATCTCTCTTTTTTTAGAAAATAACATTTATCTCTACCATAATAGCTAGAAAAAGGTCCATTTGGAAGATAATTGTCAAATAGTTAAATAAATTATTAAAAATAAAAACTATAATATAGAAGACGGTCATTATAATTGCAATCACTAAGAAAGAAGTCAGCAAATTAGAATCCTGATTGATTAGGACTTTCAGAAAGGGTAGCCATCATTTTAGAATCTTAGTTAATAAGGAGCAAAAGAAATTAGATTATTGCCAAAATTAACTTCATTATACCAGATTTTGCATGTATCTGTTTTATGTATTTAAGGGAGCCCCTTAATGCATTATAATTATTCTTTGTTTTAGTTTTTGAGCCTGGCAACCATATATTAATTTCGAGCTAAAATCTAATTCTATATTCAAATATTAAAAAGTCTATCCAAATCTATTCATATCAACTTATCATTCTAAGTTTCTAACTAGGTAATTGCCGCCACCCCCCCCCACCCCCCCCCCCCCACCCCCCCCCCCCCCCCCCCCCCCCCCCCCCCCCCCGCGTGCGAAGTAACTACAGCTCTACGGATGTAACTAAATAAGGCACAATTAGATTAAAGTTACCCCTAATAAATTATTTAAATTAAATATAAATAGGGAGTTACATTAAATTATTTTTTCAGTCTAATTTAGAAGAAAATTCATCAAATCAGATCTTAATGTAGCTGGAATCCTGTCCTGATAAAGGAAGCTCATCAAATTAGTATCTTAATCTAATAAAGCTTTTGAAGACATAAGATGGGCAGTCGTTGACTTCATTATTTTGGTACATGACATATTGATTGTACATAGTCTAGTTTATTTATTCTTTTTGATTTTATGTGATATAATGAAAGGGGTTTGGATTTTCACATGCATATCATCTACTATTACATGCATACGTAAAGGAATTGGAACTGAAGGGGACGCCTCAGACCACTTGCATGAGGGGGCTGCTTATAAGTACCATATGAGCCATTTAGTGTCTATGAGCTGCCACCACTCATGCAAGTTGTGTAAGGTGCCACCTTAGGTCTTTTTTCCTTATACATATGTATATGTTTATACACAATTGGTCTCATATTTAGTGATCAGTTAGCTCTCTTTTCACTCAAGTTGTGAACATAGCATGACATGAAAAAAAACACACTGCTTTTTGAAACCTTCTTCCGTTGTATCCTTTCAGATTTTCTTTCCTATGTTTTCCTTTTTCTTCATTTTATATAAAAATATCTGTTTCATTTTTTTTTTTTAACATTAGCGCTGTCCGGATTGTGGGACACTGGTGCCAGTGTTATGTTTCATGTTCAACATGACAACATTTTGTGAAAATGAAACATAGTGGCAATGTTGGGATATGGATGTCAATGATGTCAATGAGGCTACCTTCTTCGAGTTGAGATGGTACATATGCTCTGTGGTGAATATACATGGAACCAATTTTGGTGGTGTTCTTATACGTTTCCTTCCGTGGAGTATTATCTTCAGTCTGATAACTTTTTTCGTTACAATTGGTATTTCTTTGCTGTGGAAAATGTATGCTGTGTGCTCTAACTCATAGCTAAAAAAGCATGCAAATGGTTTTGAATATATACGTTGCATTTCTGTGATAAGATGTACCTTAGCATATGATGCTGACTCATTTTTCTGTATACATCCCCCCCCCCCCCCCCCCCCCCCCCCCCCCTCTGGTTTGAACAGAAACAATCTATGTCAGAGTTTATGAAGATAGGATGGACATTCTGAGGGCTGCTATTATAGGACCGGCTGGAACTCCTTACCATGATGGTCTCTTCTTCTTTGACGCTTACTTTCCTCCTAGTTACCCCAATTCTCCCCCGGTAAATGGCTGGACCCTTTCTTGTTTTTTGTTATCCTATGCAAACTTGAATAACATAAGAAAGGTATTTCCCGGCAGATGGTACACTACCACTCTGGTGGACTTCGACTTAATCCAAACTTATATGCTTGTGGAAAGGTTTGCCTTAGCCTTCTGGGCACCTGGTCTGGCAGTGGATGCGAGAAATGGAATTCATCCAACTCAACCATGCTGCAAGTCTTAGTGTCTATTCAAGCTCTTGTCCTGAATGCAAAGCCTTACTTCAATGAGCCAGGATATGCACGATTGGCAAACACGCCAGAAGGAGAAAAGAATTCCCTGCTTTACAATGAGCAAACCTTACTTTTATCATGCAGGACAATGTTGTATTCATTGCGGAGGCCGCCCAAGGTTAGTAATATGTCATATCACTTTATAATCAATATGAGAGAATGTGAGTAGTTCTGGTTTGGCTAGTCTTTTTTTGGCTGTTTGGGTATTGGGTTTAGTTCTTTTATTCGGAACATTTAGAGGATGATGGAAGCGTTGTCAGTTAAGAATTCTGCCAAAGTATTAGGAATACCAAGGAAAAAATTGAACAGAGATAATTAAAAAAAATCAAACTACTTATAGAATCTCTACTAAATCTTAAATTATTCGTTAGTAGTAATTAGACTGTGACAGAACTAATCAAATTTTTTTTTTCCCAGTTAAACTGCCAACCCAAAAAAGACATGGGGTTGGCCTATCTGCATGTATATTTGGCAGAATTAGTTCGTTATGATCTCGATAATTTAAACATCTAGAATAAGGAATTTTACCCATGGGTCAAGTGCTCTTTATGTTCATGTGTCGAGGAAGCACTAAATTTTGAAAGCACTAGATGCATGGGGTTAGAGAACTCCAACTGCATGATTTCTAATTTGTAAAAGTATTACGGTATAGCGATTAGTGTGATTTATTGTGTGGATCATCGATTAGGGTTAGTCACCATGTGTTTCTAGTTGCTATCTTATTTGGGAGCGAGAAATGTCGGTCGGCACCCATTTCCATCTTTTTCTCCTTACCGGGCGGCCATATTTCATCTCTCTTTTTTTTTGCATATGCTGTCTCCTTTTGTTTTGTATAAGTTCTTGTTATACTAAAATTGTCATTACTCTGCAAAGTCAAAGAATCGGTGATATATTTGGTAAATAGTGGTAATCTAAGTCTTCTATTGCAGTCTGTATGATCTACCTCCTGTCCATGACACCTTTGCTATTATGATTCCTTTCTTTTATGTTGCATGGAATTGCCATGTTCATCATGAATGATTGTACACCTGGCCAACACTCTAGGGGCAAGTTCGCATATGATATCAACTATTAAGTTGTGAATAACTGAATTTCTAATACTGCATAACGTGAGTTATTCAAAATACAAAACATATGGTGGCTGGGTTATTAATACTATCTTCTAAGCCCCTGTAACATTAAAGCTTATCTAACCAGAGTGTCTGAGCACTCTATGTGCTTGAAATTCTAAAATTGTACTGGCCGACAACATGGTTGTTTTTGCAGCATTTTGAGGATTTTGTTGTTGGGCATTTCCGCAAGCGTGGGCCGGCTATCCTTGTTGCCTGCAGAGCTTACCTGGACGGTGCTCAGGTTGGATGTTTGGTTGGAGGAGGGGTGCAGGATGTTGACGAGGGTGACAAGAGTTGCACAGCACAATTCAAAAGCTCACTGAAGACACTCTTTGATGAACTGTTAATGGAGCTAACAATCAAGGGAGCTGATTGTGATGAATTTCTTGCTGGGAAAGTCAAAGATGGAGCCAGTGGTGCTGCAGACACTACTCTAAAGCTCTGAGATAGAAATTGGATGCAGAATTAATTTTGTGGTGGAGGCATGTTGCTTACATGTTCTTCCCTTAGTAGTTATACTGGATGAAAGTTTTTTAGCATGATTAATTAACGACAAATTTGTAAATAGGATTTGTACATAGTCTAAGTTTGCTCTTTTGATGCTTCAGCAGTCAGTTATACGAACTGCTTATGGTACTGGACAGTAATTATAGGTCAAAAATTTATAGTATTTATTCTCTTTTGATGTATAGAACTGTATCGCGTAGGTAATGTTATTACTCTATGCAAGCCGTATTTCTTGGGTGTAAGATCACTTTGCTATAATCTGATTCTTTCATATAGGGACTGTTTTTGTTTGATATTGAATTTTTTTTTTTTTTTTTGCAGCGGGAAGTAAGAAGTCAATAGCTGCAATATGAACATATCAATCTATCACAACTTCGAGTACACCATTGTGTATAGTGGAATATTGTAGCATACCTCATAATGATAAACATGATTGCTACTGCCGTGTAACATTTTATTTCAGTTAACTATTTTTGTGTAATTGTTGAATTAGGATATTATTGGTTTACTGTAGTTCTTTTAAAGCTTCGTACACTGGTCATAGTTTGGTAATTACGTAGTTTTACTATGTGATCATGATTCCAATTGCTGTGATCGATTTCTTATTTATTATTCTCTAAAAAAATTTGTTTTATGCATTATTCGTGTGTTGTAATGAGGAGATCAAGTCAATATCTTGGTTATAGTGCTGTTATTTGGTGTTTTTGTTATATTAGCGAGCTTTTTTTTTTTTTTTTTCCAACATGCAATGCACTTCACCGGGTTCTTGAGCAAATGATATGGTAAGAGGGTGAGCAACTGTGAATTGGGGAATAAGTTATTACTGTGATTTATGCATCATTATATGAATCAGTTGTCTTTTGCCTGTTCTCTAGTTCTTGGTTCATATATTTGGGCTGTTTCTATTCTCTGGTGAAGGACAATAAAGATAAGTATTAAGCTGGTAAAATAAACGCTTGTTGCATGCTGACAATATTGACTCCAGATATTTTAATTTGCTTATAATTAGTCATAACCTTTGTTTTTATACCAAGGGTTTTATTGTTACATGTGTTAATTTTTAGGAATTAATCTGACAACTAATCCATGTCACCGTTCCTTAATTAAAGAACCACCTTTCAATTACCTTCCTTGGTTAAACACCAATTAGACTGGTATAAGTTAGTCTCAATATATTGTATATCAGTATAACCCCTGTATAAAGAATATTAATTCACTTATACAATACTTGGAGGAAGGTACGCTTATAGCGAATTTTCTTAAAACAATTACGTCTCCCGCTACGGTGTTAACGGGTTACTGGACGCCAGCGTCTCCCAAGATACAAGACTCCTTTACGGTATTTGAATAGTACTACCAAATTATCGTACGGTCGAACCGTAGTTAACCAGTACCTTCACAGGATTATCAATGCAGCAGGACCAAGACAAACCTCAGGGAGAATATTTATCTTTATTTTGGAGGAACACCCAGTATAGAGAAAGGAAGGGGATAGAAGAATATTCTTCTTTGGAAGTCACAGATTCAGATAACAATTCTATTAAAGAATCTATTGAATTTTCTGAGCCTTCTTTTAGAACGAATCTTGCTTCAGAATCTGATTTACAGAGTATTCAGAACTCGAGTTACAGAAGAAGGGGGAGAGAGATGCGCTTTGTCGCTGTGTCTGTGTTTTAAAATGAAAGAAAGGAGCGCTATTTATAGCGCTCCGGGAAGGGCAGAGGCATAAATTGGAGTCCGAACGGTTGCAACGGATCGTTCCAGACAGGAACCGCACAGACCATTGTAACGGTTCGCGTGCGGTTTCCTTTCAGCCGTTGCGCGGATCCGGATAGCGGAGCGGGCACGATCCGCTGTAACACTGTACCCGTGAGGCCCGGTTCAAAAAGAACCACACCGGGTAGGATTACCGAACCCGAGCTCGAGCCCCGGGCTCCGGTGCCAGCCGGCCACCGGCGGCGCGCGCATGTGGGTATGGACTCTCCCTAATCGCGCCCGAAAACTCCAAGTACCCAAAGGGCACACCCTTTGTTCCTATTTTTCTCTATTTAAACACTCCAAACTTCCATCCCATGTCCAATGGGACTAAATGCTTTTAGCTACCTTTAGTCCCATTTGGTTTTTGAATTAGGCAAATTTTAGACTTGAATATCTCATTCATTCAAAGTCGGAACTGAACATATGAATATACCACGTTCATCCCCAATGAAAGGAGAACACACTCCAGCCATTATCCAATTGATTCTATCAATAGATCTCGCCGTAATTCAACTCAAAGATTCACATTTAATTCTTCATATTTCCCAACAATCCCCCACAATGAATGGAGATTCAAGGAATTGACGCACAAAAAGACTGACTTTATAGTGAAAGGTGCTTTAGAAAAGAAACTGCATCAGGATAGGTGAACTAGGTCTTGAACCTCCCATAGCGAAAGTTTTATCGGACTTACTGGCTAATCAGTGAACTAAGTCTTGAACTGTTAGCCGTTAGTATATGCCAAGCAACAAGCTTCACACAGTAACTTTTCAAATCAACTTTGGTTCTCGGTTGTGTCTATTTTGGCCCTAGACATTCTTAATTTCAGAGAGTATTTTAGAAAATAACAGTCTCCATAGAAATTTCTAAAGAGCCGACCCAGCTCTATACTCACATAGGTGATCGTCCTATTAAGAGTAGTCTACTCTACTCCACTTATTTTAATTACAAGATATAGACATCATTAAAAGCGTTAAGCTTATCATTAATTCACTTTTAGAAAGCACTTGTGTGCACCTTAGGAATGGATTGGAGTCAAGCTTCTAAGTGCTTACTTGCTGAGTCAATCATAACTAATTTTTCCTCTTGAATTTAATCCGTGGGATCTCCAGTTGCTAAGTAAGGTTTTCATTAAGTTGACTCTGTTAGGGTAGGCTTTTAGACCCATTCCCCTTGATGCGCAATTTATACGCTCTCCACTTAAACCTTTGGTAAACGGATCCGCTAAATTATCTTTTGACGAGACTAAGTCAATAGAGATAATTCCATTTGAGAGCAACTACTTAACGGTATTATGTCTACAACGAATATGTTTAGACTTACCGTTATATATAAAATTTTGTGCCTTAGATATAGCTGCTTGATTATTGCAGTGAATGCATATAGCGGGCACTGGTTTTGGCTATAATGGTATATCTTCCAAAATTGTCGAAGTCATTTTGCTTCTTCTCGGCCTTATCTAAGGCTATAAATTCTGATTCGATAGTTGAACGGGCAATACATGTTTGTTTAGAAGATTTCTAAGATACCGCTGCTCCTCCTAGAGTAAATACGTATTCGCTAGTTGGTTTTGATTCCTCAGAAACTGCAATCCAATTAGCATCACTGTATCCTTCAAGTACAGGTGGATACTGTCCATATCTCAAGGCATATTCCATGGTATGTGATACGTAACCTAATACTCATAGTAGAGCAGTCCAATGATCATCACTAGGGTTACTAGTGTATCTGCTTAACTTGCTTACACCGTAAGCAATATCGGGTCTAGTGCAATTCATTAAATACATTAAACTTTCGATAATATGAGAATAGTCCAACTGGCGTACTCCAGTTCCTGTTTCTTACGAAGATGGATGTATGGGAGAAAAGAATTTGTATTCTCCTTTATCCCATGATCCTTGAATCTTTCTATCATCTTTTCCACGTAGTGAGTTGAGATAGACTGATTCCATCTGGTATTCTTGTGATTTTAATTTCTAAAATTACATCAGCAACTCTCAGATCCTTCATGTTAAAATTATTGGATAACATTCTTTTAGTGAACTTAATAATTTCAATATTAGTCCCAAGTATCAACACGTCGTCTACATAAAGACAAACAATGATACATGCATTTTCAACTGTTTTAGTGTAAACACACTTATCACAATCATTGCTAGTGAATCCTTCTTTGATCATGACACTATTGAATTTCTCATGCCATTGTTTTGGAGCCTCCTTTAGACCGTATAATGATTTTACAATTTACACACTTTGTGTTCTTGGCCCTTGACTATAAATCTTTCAGGTTGCTCCATATATATTTCTTCATTTAATTCACCGTTTGAAAATGCAGTCTTGACATCCATTTAATGGATATCTAAATTATGCAATACTACAATTGCAATTAATATTCGAATGGAGGTTATTCTTGTTACTGGTGAATAAGTATCGAAGTAGTCAAGTTCTTCCTTTTGTCGATAACCCTTGGCTACTAATCTAGCCTTGCGCTTATCGATAGATCTATCGGGTTTTAATTTTCTTTTGAAAATTCACTTACTCCCAATTGGTTTACTGTCAGGAGGTAAATTTGTGAATTCTCAAGTATGATTATTTAGTATAGATCCTATTTCGCTATTTATAACTTCTTTTCACATTTGTGCTTTTGGGATAGACATAGCTGTTGGCCCAAAGGCCCATCACTCTAGTTTTGATGATGATCAACTCATGGAGTTATAGTACTAATGATCTTGTGTTTAATTAGTCTCAGATTTATAATCAAGATCTTAGTTGGTGTTTAACTTCAACAAAGGATTTAAAGTCATTTTTGGAGATAGCACGGTTTGATTCAAGAGCTTGTGCATCAAGACCACATCAGGTACTCAAGAGGAGTCTAGCTCGTTGGATCAAGTTTGGACCAAGTCAAGAGGAGATGAAGACTTCAAGTGAAGACCTTCAAGATCATGACTTGTGTCTAGGTTTGTTTTTATTAAGATTTTATTTTTAGATAAAATGTAAATATAGAATAGTTCATGGATTGCTCAAGTATACCATATACACACACACTTTTGATTTAGATGAGTTTTCATAAAAGGGTTTTCATTTTGGAAAATACCGGTTTGATTTTTGGTATTCAAAGTATATATGTTTTAATCAAAACCATGTTTAATGCTTATTATCAAAAACATAGATATTTCATCATGTTTGTGTAGTGGATCATATCCATACACAGTGTTTAAAATATCTTGTTTTTGTATTTGGAGAAGTTTTGAAAAATCTATTTGAAAAAATACGGATTTTGTTTTTAGCCAAAATTTCTAAGTTACAAAAATAGTTCAAATTGTTTGTAACATGTCTTGATTTTACTCAAACATGTTTGTTTATCAAAGTATTATACTGAACCTATTTTTGTAGATTTTTAGTGATTTTATGGGATTTTATTTTTGTCAAAATACCAAGTTTTTAATCCCTATAACAACCCTGTTCTGGCTTCTGCCGGTCAACCGGACCGGTCGACCGAGCTAGGAGTCGGTCGACCGACGTGCACAAACGTGCACGCAAGTTCTGGCTGGAGGGCCGGTCGACCGCCAGAGAGTTTCTGCTCTCTGGAGAGCCCGGGTCGACCGAGCCGGTGGACCGGCAGAGAGCTCTGCTCTCTGTTCCAGGCCACGGTCGACCGGGCCGGTCGACCGAGGCTCCAACGGTCAGAAATCTGACCATTGGCGGTTGACCGGGCCGGTCGACCTACAGCCGTCTGGGCTATAAATTTGCCCCAACGGCTAGTTTTTCTAGCCTATAAAAGGAGGGCTTATATGGACTGTTTTCAACAAGATTTTTAGTGGGTTTTGGAGCCAATTTTTCCTACTCTTTCAAGAGGTTTTCTCCACTTGTTTTCGAGCCAAATACTTCCATTCAAAAGGAGAGTTTATCAAGAGTTTTTCAAAAGTGATTTCTTGTGTTTTCCACCACATATTCAATCCTTATTTTTCTCACAAACACTTGAGCTATCCATTGATATATTCATCCTATAGGAGTGTTGTTGTGAGATTGTTTTTAGGTGATCAAAGTGTTGTGATCACCAAAAACTTCATCTTTGCTTTGAGGAGGCGGACGTGTGTGTTCGCATTGTTTCGGGTTCTAGTGGGAACTCAGTGTTTGAGGTGTGGCCTCGGCGATCTTGTGGGCTTGCAGTATGTTCGGGAACAAGAGAGGGACTAGAGAGTCCAAGAGTTCTAGTAGGAACTCCTTGTAGGTGTTGCGGCACCGAGTGATCCGGTGGGATCGATTTTAGTGAAAATCCTTCATAGTGTTGAAGGCGGGGACGTAGAGCAAGTGTCCTCGAACCTCGAAACAAATCTCCCGTATTTGCGATTACTCTCTCTATCTCTTGCTTGTTTATATCTTGCATGCTTATATTGCTTTCATCTTTATATGCTTGATATATAATTGTGCTCATATTGTTATATGCTTGTGGATTGTTTGCTAACACTTGTATTTAACCAAGAGAGCCAACGCGGCACCTCAACTCTTATTTAGAGGAATCTTGAGGAGTTAGTCCAGAGATCTTCACGGGGAATCCGGCTACACTCTTGTGTTATACTTGGTGTTTAGTCTTAGAAGTTTTTAGTTTGCATTAATAAGTTTTAATTCCGCATTATTGACCATTAGATTAACTAGTCACCTATTCACCCCCCTCTAGGTGATTACAATAGCCTTTCTAAATGTTTGAGGCTCGCTTTCAATAGCATATGATATGAAATCTGGACCAAAAGATTTTGAGATTCTAGATCTCTGACTTCTTCTTGGTTCAATTTTCGCATTAACAAACGGTTCCTTGGGGCTTTCATTTCTGAATGTCATCTCATGTGTTCTTTTCCTAGAAGTCTTATCTGTTTCCCGTTTGTATGGAAAGATGTCTTCAACGAACAAAGCATCTCTAGATTTGATAATCATGTTTACATGAATATCTGATATTTCTAATTTATGAACCAGAAATCTATAGGTACTACTATTCAAGGCATAGCCTATGAATATGCAGTCCATTGTTCTTGCTCTCAACTTAGTCTTTTTAGGCAGTGGTGCTAGTACCTTTGCAAGGCACCCCCACATCTTGAGGTAATGGTAAGAAGGTGTCCTTTCATGCTATAACTCAAATGGTATAAGACCAAATTTCTTGTGAGGTACTCTGTTTAAAATATAATTTGCAGTTAACAGAGTTTCCCACCACAAGTTCTGCGGAGCTCCAGAACTTACGAGTATGGAATTGATCATCTCCTTCAAAGTTCTTTTCTTCGTTCAGCAATTCTATTTTGTTGAGGAGTATATGGTGCTGTAGTTTGATGAATTATACCAAATTTAGCACATAACTCACTAAAATCATTTGATCTATATTCTCCGCCTCGATCGGATTTTAGAATCTTGATTTTCTTATTAAGTTGATTCTCAACTTCGATTTATATGTTATAAACATATTCATTGCCTCATCCTTACTGTTTAGAAGATATACATAACAGTATTTTATACAGTCATCAATAAAAGTAATAAAATACTTTTCCTGCCTCTAGTTGGCGTAAACTTCAAGTCACACAAATCGCTATGAATTAACCCTAACGGTTCTGTATTTCGATCAATTGAGTGAAATGAATTTTTTGATAACTTGGTCTCAACACAAATCTCACACTTGCGAATTTCTTCCAAGTTGAGTTTAGGAATATACCCTACATTAGACAAATTTTTTAAACACTTATAATTTATATGTCCTAATCTAGCATGCCATAAAATAGGAGACTCAAGTAAATAAACAGAAAACTTTTCTTTATTTATAAGCTTAGGGTATAAATACACAGATTTTTTTTGTCCACAACTGCAACATTGGCCTTAAAAAGGCTATCAACAAGATAACCCTTACCCACATACATCCCACCCTTAGTAAGTACAAATTTGTCTGATTTAAAAAACATTCTAAATCTTTTCTTACTAAGTATTGATCCAGAGATCAGATTCTATCTGGAACATGTAGCACATCGTTTGGAGTAAGCCCTTTCCGAGATGTCCACTTCAGGATGATCTTTCCTTTTCCGTCAATTTGGAGACGACTGCGTTTCCCATGAAGAGTTGCTCATCTTTCTCTAGTTTTTTATATTCAGAGAATAATAATTTCTCAGAGCAGATATGCCGAGTAGCCCCAGTGTCTACCCACCAATCATTACTGTTGGTCGTCAGATTCACTACACCACAGTGGAAAGACTTGGCGACGTATGCTCGGTCAGCTTTGCCTGTGGATGGTTCTTCTTATTCTTTTTGAGACGGCTGTGACATTCATCCGCCTTATGTCCCTCTTTGTTACAGATGTAGCAAGTTCCCTTGAAGCGCGTGTTCTTGCCTTCTTAGACCTTGTCTTTTTACCCTTGGGTATTCTTCTTCCGTTTTAAGCCTTTGGAAGTAGACGCTTTTCCCTTTAAGTCTCTGATCACATTGGCCTTGGCTTCATAGGAGTTCTTATTTCTCCTTTTCTCGGACTTTCGGTTGTCCTCCTCAATTCGAAGCCTCACAATGAGACCTTCCAACTTCAGCTCCTTGCGCTTGTGCTTCAGGTGTTGGCCCAAAAGCCTATCACCCTAGTTTTGATGATGATCAACTCATGAAGTTATGTTTACTAATGATCTTGTGTTTAATTAGTGACAGATTCATTATCAAGATCTTAGTAGGTGCATAGCTCAACAAAGGATAAAATGTCAAGTTTTGGAGCTAGCACGGTGTGATCCAAGGAGCTTTTGGATCAAGCTTGGACCAAATCAAGAAGATGAGAAGCCTCCAAGTGAAGACTTCAAGAAGATTAAGACTTGTGTCTAGGTATAAGATTTTGTTTTTGTTTTAGTTAAAAATGTAAAGGATAGATAGTTGGTGGATTGCTCAAGTACATATACACACACACTCTTGATTTAGTTTTATTTTTACAAAAGATTTTTGGTTTAGAAAAGATTTTTCATTTTGGAAAAATACAAGTTTGGTTTTTGGTATTTCTCATGTACTTATCTTTAAAGCAAAACTAAGTTTAGAGCTTTATGACAAAAACATAGATATTTCATTATGATTGTGTAGTGGATCATATCCATACACACTATGCTTTAAAAGTATATCTTGTTTTTGTATTTGATGAAGATTTGAAAAATATGTTTTGGAAAATATTGTTTTGAAAAATACAGTTTTATCATGAGCTAAATATTTCAAGTTACAAAAATAGTCTAATCTTTTATAACATGCCTTGATTTTGTGCAAGCATGTTTGTATATCAAAGTATATTGGTAAAACTATTTTTGTAGATTTTTATGTATTTTATGGGATTTTATTTGAGCCAAAAGACAAACTTTTAAATCCCAGAAAAATGTTTCAGGCTTCAGATAAGTCGACTTGCTCCTATGTATAGTCGACTAATCCTGGAGTCGGCCGACCGGACCGGTCGACCGACGTGCACAGACGTGCACGTCTTTGTGTACTGGAGGACGGCCGACCGTGCCGGTCGACCGCTCCAGAGAGCAGTGCTCTCTGGAAAGTTCGGCCGACCGCACGGGTCGACCGACAGAGAGTTGGACTCTCAGCTCCAGTGGGTCGGTCGACCCAGGCGGTCGACCGTGGCTCCAACGGTCAGAAATCCGATCATTGGCGGTCGACCGCACCGGTCGACCGGCAGCTCTGACAGACCCCAACGGCTAGTTTTCTGGCAGCCTATAAATTGGGGGTCTTGTCATTATTTTGAGCCAAGATTTTCAAGTGGGTTTTCACCAGTTTTTCCTGAACTATTTAGAGGTTTTCCTCCACTTGATTTAGAGCAAATATTTCCAATCAAAAGGAGAGATTTATCAAGAGTGTTTAAAAGAGATTCTTTGAGTTTTCCTCCACCACTCTCATCCTTGTTTTTCTCACACCACACATGAGCTATCCATTGATTATTCATCCTATAGGTGTGTTGTAGTGAGAGCCTTTAGGTGATCAAAGTGTTGTGATCACCAAAGATCTTTTCCTTGTTCTTTGAGGAGACGGGCAAGTGTGCTCGTGTTTGTTTAGGGTCCAAGTGTGGACTCGGTGTTTTGAGTTCGGGTGCGAGCTCATTATTTGAGGTGCGGCCTCGGCGAGCCGGTGGGCTTGCGGTGTGTACGGGACTAGAGAGTCCGAGGGCTTGTAGGTGTTGCGGCACCGAGGAGAGATCCAGTGGGATCTTGTATAGTGGAAATCCTTCGTGTGTCGAAGGCGGGGATGTAGAGCAAGTGTGCTCGAACCTCGAAACATACCCTTGTGTTTGTGATTGCTCACTCTCTCTCTCTTTGTCTCTTTTATATCTGCATACTTTTATTGTGCTCATTTATATGCTAGATATTCATTTGTGCTCATATTGATATACTTGCGTGGGATTGTTTGCTAACACTTGTATTCAACCAAGAGAGCCAACGCGGCACCTCAACCCATTCAAGGAGAATCTAGAGGAGTTTGTCCAGAGCCCTTCATGGGGAATTCGGCAACACTCTTGTGTTATACATAGTGTTTAGTATAAAGTTTTTATTTAGTCATAATTAGTTTTAGCTTCCGCATTATTTGCATAATTCATCATTAAGTGACCATTAGATTAGCCTTTCACCTATTCACCCCCCCTAGGTGAATCTTCAATTGGTATCAGAGCTTGGTACTCTGATTTGGTCTAACAACCTAGAGTTAAAGATCCTCATTTTAGGCTAATCACTTTATTTGTACACACACCATGGACTTCATGTCACCACCCATGTTTTACATTGTTAACATCCATATATGGAAGGTGAAGATGTCCTTGTACCTCAAAGCCCTAGGTTATCATGTTTATCTTGCCACAACCAATAATGCATATTGTTTAAATGATAAGAATATTGAGGCTAATGCAAAAGCCCTACATGCTTTAAGATCTACCCTAAATGATGATTATTTATCTAGGGTTTCTAACTTTGATTTGGCTTTTGTAGTTTGGAACACCCTCCTCTCCCTTGACGAAAATGATCAATACTATGCGGGGAGTGATTCGGATGTTGGAAGCGACATCTCCAACAAGTGCTACATGGTCCAAGGGGATAACCCCTTGAGGTAAACTCTGAATCCGATGATGAGGACATATCATATGATGAGCTCACTTTATTTTGTCAAACAATTCTTGAAAAATATGACATGCTTAAGAAAGAAAATAAAATTTTGAAAAAGAACATTGCTTGCATGCGTAAAGAACATGACTCATTTAGAAGTAACATTGCATGCTTAGAAATAGAAAATAACAATTTGAAAAAGAATTTTGATTGCATGCTAAAAGAGAACGATTCTTTTAAAACTAAAATTGCATGTTTAGAAAAAGAAAAGGAAGATTTGAAAAATGAGAATGTTTCCTTATTTTCAAAATTGAATGATTTGTGTGAAGGAAACAATACTTTGAAAAATAAAATTGATTTGGTGAAAAAACAAAAAGAAGTTGTTTTTCAAGAAAATATTACTTTGAAAAGAAAATTTGTTGAAAAGAAAAAGATTTTGTTTCGAAAAAGAAAAAGAAAAATGATTCTTTATCTCATCATGCTTTACATGCCACCACTAATGAGATTAAAGATTTGAAAAATAAAATGGATGGTTTGAGTTCATCTTTGAACTCTTGTGCTTTTAATCATTCTAGGTTGGATCAATGTTTTTAAAGAAACAAACTCCACACATTCATGCACACCATAACCATGCATATGCTTATGTTGCACAACATGATCACACTCCTACACATAAGCATACTAAGGTGTACGTATGTACACATTGTGGCCGCAAAAGCCATTTAGCAAAATATTGTTATGATAGATTAGATCATTTTAATTTTGCTAAAAATAAAAGATTTTGGGTTCCTTACAAGACTAACCCCAAAGGACCCAAGAAAATATGGGTACCAAAACTCCCACCATTTGCTTTTGATGTAGGTGAGGGCTCTCACAAAACGTGAGAGGATCGGTGCCTTGATGGTGGGTGCAATTGAACTAAAAGGACACATATTTGGAGCACCGCTATCAAGGAAGTTTGGTGGGACAACCACCATGTGTGGAGCTTTAGAGTTGGTAACAATCTCTAAACTCCTATTTTATTTATGTACATGCTTATTCATTTGTGAAATCATATAGCATGTTCATGTTTTAGGTTTTGTGCTTCATGTGGTAAAATCTTGTTTAGATGTAGTATTTGTCAAAACTTGGATTTATACATGTACAAGTAGTGAGCCACATTTGATTCATATACGTTTGCACTTCATTGTTCACTTGTACTCACTATATGCATATGTATAGCCTAGTTTTGATGATTTTTCCATTTATACATGTTTTTGCCAATTTTTATGCTTTACTTCATGTATATGTATTTTTAATTCAAATCTAATAAATATACATGTATACCCGTGAGTCTCCTGCCTTCATGCAAATACATTTGATAGACTCTTTTATGTTTGGGATATGTATGTGTGTTGTTAGCTTTGGATAAATCATACATATACCATGAAGATTAGTGTTTTAATGAAAAATAATTTTTCATGTTTTGTTTAAAAAAAAAAAGTGACTTATGATCTTTTTGAGCTTCATGTCTATTTTCATGAAAATGCTATTTACATAACCTTTGAACACTCATCTTTTACTTTTCAAGATAATTTTGAGTTTTATGGACTATGAGCGATTGAACTTTGATGTATTTAGTATGAATCATGAAATATATATGCTTTGATTTCATGTTTTGAAGGATCTTTAACTAGTTTTTCAAAAATTATTTTAACTAGTTAATTGTTCTTCATTTGGTAGAGTTTTTCAAACAAAGCTTATTTTTCAAATCTATCTTTGAAAACCCCTACCATCTATGGGAGGATGGATGGGCGATTATGCCTTGTATGCTTCATTGAAAATCTTTTACCTTGTGCATATCAAGGGTGGTAGGTTATGAGATATACACTTGATCTTATTGTTATGTCATTTGGTATCATTGGACTCTTTCAATTAGTATCTAAATTGATAATTTTTGTATATACTCATATTTTGTTTTCTTATATATGTATGTATAAATTTCACTTGATATACTCATTTCTCATACATATATATGATTTTCATATGCTTAACGCTCATTTGGTTCATACTTTTAAAGCACAAAGTTTTTGATGAAAAATAAAAAAATAATAATAATAAAAATATATTTTGATCATTATGTTTATCATTGATATCAAAATGCTTCAACTTCATATTTGTTAAATTTCAATTGGTATCAATATGATAATGGTTATTTTTCAATTTGGTATCTTAAAAATTTGATTGTTTTATTGATTGATTTGTATTACCCCTCTTGATCTCTTTGTTTATGACAAAAAGGGGGAGAAAAATTTGTTTGATTTGTTTTTACTTTGAACCCTTTGTTGATGATTGACAAAAGGGGGAGAAATATTTGAGTTTATATGCATGTTTTCATTGCTTAAGGGGGAGAAGTATTTGTCTTCCTTGTTGTTTATGCATATAAGTTTTGTATTGCAAATAGGAGAAAAAGATTTTGATTTATGCTTGTTGCATGTTTTATCTCCATACTTGCATACATACTCATGTGCCTCATTGCCATATTTATTATTTTGTGTTATGCATGAGTTAAGGGGGACTTCTTTGAAGCTTTACTTTAATCATGCATATATAACCTCATGAGTTTTGTCATCATCAAAAAGAGGGAGATTGTTGGCCCAAAGGCCTATCACCCTAGTTTTGATGATGATCAACTCATGAAGTTATGTTTACTAATGATCTTGTGTTTATTAGTGACAGATTCATTATCAAGATCTTAGTAGGTGCATAGCTCAACAAAGGATAAAATGTCAAGATTTGGAGCTAGCACGGTGTGATCCAAGGAGCTTTTGGATCAAGCTCGGACCAAGTCAAGAAGATGAGAAGCCTCCAAGTGAAGACTTCAAGAAGATGAAGACTTGTGTCTAGTATAAGATTTTATTTTTGTTTTAGTTAAAAATATAAAGGATAGATAGTTGGTGGATTGCTCAAGTACATATACACACACACTCTTGATTTAGTTTTGTTTTTACAAAAGATTTTTTGGTTTAGAAAAGATTTTTCATTTTGAAAAATACAAGTTTGATTTTTGGTGTTTCTCATGTACTTATCTTTAAACCAAAATCAAGTTTAGAACTTTATGACAAAAATATAGATATTTCATTATGATTGTGTAGTGGATCATATCCATACACACTATGCTTTAAAAGTATATCTTGTTTTTGTATTTGATGAAGATTTGGAAAAATATGTTTTGGAAAATATTGTTTTGAAAAATACAGTTTTATCATGAGCCAAATATTTTCAAGTTACAAAAATAGTCTAATCTTTTATAACATGCCTTGATTTTGTGCAAGCATGTTTGTATATCAAAGTATATTGGTAAAACTATTTTTGTAGATTTTTATGTATTTTATGGGATTTTATTTGAGCCAAAAGACAAACTTTTAAATCCCAGAAAAATGTTTCAGGCTTCAGATAAGTCGACTTGCTCCTATGTATAGTCGACTAATCCTGGAGTCGGCCGACCGGACCGGTCGACCGACGTGCACAGACGTGCACGCCTTTGTGTACTGGAGGACGGCCGACCGTGCGGTCGACCGCTCCAGAGAGCAGTGCTCTCTGGAAAGTTCGGCCGACCGCACGGGTCGACCGACAAAGAGTTGGACTCTCAGCTCCAGTGGGTCGGTCGACCCAGGCGGTCGACCGTGGCTCCAACGGTCAGAAATCCGACCGTTGGCGGTCGACCGCACCGGTCGACCGACAGCTCTGACAGACCCCAACGGCTAGTTTTCTGGCAGCCTATAAATTGGGGGTCTTGTCATTGTTTTGAGCAAGATTTTCAAGTGGGTTTTCACCAGTTTTTCCTGAACTATTTAGAGGTTTTCCTCCACTTGATTTAGAGCAAATATTTCCAATCAAAAAGAGAGATTTATCAAGAGTGTTTAAAAGAGATTCTTTGAGTTTTCCTCCACCACTCTCATCCTTATTTTTCTCACACCACACTTAAGCTATCCATTGATTATTCATCCTATAGGTGCGTTGTAGTGAGAGCCTTTAGGTGATCAAAGTGTTGTGATCACCAAAGATTTTTTCCTTGTTCTTTGAGGAGACGGGCAAGTGTGCTCGTGTTTGTTTAGGGTCCAAGTGTGGACTCGGTGTTTTGAGTTCGGGTGCGAGCTCATTGTTTGAGGTGCGGCCTCGGCGAGCCGATGGGCTTGCGGTGTGTACGGGACTAGAGAGTCCGAGGGCTTGTAGGTGTTGCGGCACCGAGGAGAGATCCAGTGGGATCTTGCATAGTGGAAATCCTTCGTGTGTCGAAGGCGGGGATGTAGAGCAAGTGTGCTCGAACCTCGAAACATACCCTTGTGTTTGCGATTGCTCACTCTCTCTCTCTTCTCTTTTATATCTGCATACTTTTATTGTGCTCATCTTTATATGCTAGATATTCATTTGTGCTCATATTGATATACTTGCGTGGGATTATTTGCTAACACTTGTATCAACCAAGAGAGCCAACGCGGCACCTCAACCCATTCAAGGGGAATCTAGAGGAGTTTGTCCAGAGCCCTTCACGGGAATTCGGCAACACTCTTGTGTTATACATAGTGTTTAGTGTAAAAGTTTTTATTTGGTCATAATTAGTTTTAGCTTTCGCATTATTTACATAATTCATCATTAAGTGACCATTAGATTAGCCTTTCACCTATTCACCCCCCCTCTAGGTGAACCTTCATCAGGTAGTTCTTGAAATCTCTCCACACAGGTGGGAGTTTCTCCACAATAGTACCAACCTGAAAAGTTTCAGGTAGATTCATACCTTCAGCTTGGAACTCTTGCAAGATAAGTTGGAACTCTTGCACCTGACTGATCACAATCTTGTTGTCCACCATCTTGTACTCCAGAATCGTCCTACGACGAACTTCTTGGTACTAGCATCCTCAGTCTTGTACTTCTTATCAAGACTGGCCTATAACTTCTTTACCGTTGTGATTGGACTGCAGACATTGTAAAGAGAGTCATCCAGTCCATTTAAAATATAGTTTCGACAAAGGAAGTCATCTTCTATCCATGCATCGACTGCAAGGATAGAGCTCGATCAGTTCCAGGTTCTGGTGGATCCTCTTGTAGGAATTTAGCCAAATGCATTATGGTCAAGTAAAAGAACATCTTCTATTTCCACCTCTTGAATTCTGTGTCATCGAATGTTTATGGCTTCTCCAGCTTCAGATTAGAAAGTGGAGTAGGCATCAAAGTTTAAATCTGCATGTTTGGTGCCTTACTTGAGCTGTCTTGATTAGTCTCAGACATTTTCTGTAATTTCAAGCAGAACAGAAGTAACTTCAATCTTAATTGTCTTAAGATTGTTAATATTTTAGGAATCAATATGACAACTAATCAATGTCACCGATCTAATTGGCCAGGTCGATGAATATCAGGTGGGAGGTTTTCCTTTCAATAGAATGTTTCTTAATTAAAGAACCACCTTTCAATTACCTTCCTTCGTTAAACATTAATTAGACTGTATAAGTCAGTCTCAATAAACTGTATATCAGTATAACCCCTGTATAAAGAATATTAATTCACTTATACAGTACTTGGAGTGAGGTACGCTTATCGCGAATCTCCTTAAGACAATTACGTCCCCCAGCTATGGTGCTAACAGGTTACTGGACGTTAGTCTCCCAAGATACAACACTCCTTCACAGTATTTAGATTGCACTACCAAATCACCGTACAGTCGAACCGTAGTTAACCAGTACCTTCACCGGATTATCAATGCAGCAGGACCAAGACAAATCTCAGGGAGAATATTTTTCTTTAATTTGGACGAACACCCACTGTAGAGAAAGGAGGGAGATAGAAGAATGTTCTTCTTTGGAAGTCACAGATTCAGACAACAATTCTATTAAAGAATTTGTTAGATTTTCTGAGCCTTCTTTCAGAAGGCATCTTGCTTCAGAATCCAAGTTATATCTTCACCCGTTCCAGACAGGAATCGCACAGACCGCTGCAACGGTTAGCTTGCGGTTTCTTTCAGCCGTTGTGTGGGTCCGGATAACGGAGCGGGCGCGATCCGCTGTAACACCGTACCCATGAGGCCCGGTTCAAAAAGAACCAGACCTGGTAGGATTACCGAATCCAAACCCGAGCCCGAGTCCAAGCTCCAGCACCGGCAGGCCGCCACGCGCGCGCGTGTGGGCATGGTATCCCCCTAATCGCGCGCGAAAACTCCAAGTACCCAAAGGGCACACCCTTCCTATTTTTCTCTATTTAAACACTTCAAACTTCCATCCCATGTCCAATGTGGGACTAAATGTTTTTAGCTATTTTTAGTCCCCTTTGGCTTTTGAATTAGGCAAACTTTAGACTTGAATATCTCATTCATTCGAAGTCGGAATTGAACATATGAATATACCACGTTCATCCCCAGTGGAAGGAGAACACACTCCAACCATTATCTAATTTATTCTATCAACAGATCTTGCCATAATTCAACTCAAAGATTCACATTTAGTTCTTCATATTTCCCAACAACATAAAGACAGGAGCACCGCGGAGTTAATAAAGTTGACGATAATTTTAACTTCACTCTCTTGACTGCACCTGCAAGCCTAAACTATTTCATTACTTCTCAAACTCAACCTCTTTGTATAAACTGACTCTCAAAAGAGCAAAAAATATACAACATGGCAACTTATCATCTTTTCACTTGGATCCTCCTCTTCTTCTTCCTCACCTCTTCAAATGTGTCCTCTTCTCATGAGAATTAATGCTCCTCCATTGTTCCGCGAACTCTCAAAGATGGCAAGCTCCTCCCTCAACATTCGTTGTTGCAAGGATACGGCTATGCTCGTGCTGCCGGGAATTTTTTAGGCCAAGTCAGGCCTTCATATTTGTTCGACGAATCTGAGGTGGGACTTACGGCGGATTACATATCAGAGACCACCACTGGTGGTGTTCTTCATGTCAACGCAACACTGGATTTGCAAGCTAGAGATCGCGAAGTCTTCTACACTGCTATTCCTCACAGATTTCTTTATCAGACAGGCACCAACCGTCCAGTTCAGATTATGCCTCGCGTCCAAAGATTGAGCATTGACGGCTACTGGTCGCTGTCAGATGGCAAGCTCTGCATGGCTGGATCCAGACCTTGGTTTTCTCGCGACCGAGGTAACTGTTGGGAAATATGAAGAATTAAATGTGAATCTTTGAGTTGAATTACAGCGAGATCCGTTGATAGAATCAATTGGATAATAGTTAGAGTGTGTTCTCCTTCCATTGGGGATGAACGTGGTATATTCACATGTTCAATTCTGACTTCGAATGAATGAGATATTCAAGTCTAAAATTTGCCTAATTCAAAAGCCAAAGGAGACTAAAGGTAGCTAAAAACATTTAGTCCCATATTAGACATGAGATAGAAGTTTGAAGTGTTTAAATAGAGAAAAATGGGAACAAAGGGTGTGCCCTTTGGGTACTTGGACTTGTGACTTCCAAAGAAGAATATTTTTCTATCTCCCTCCTTTCTCTACAGTGGGTACTGGTCCTGCTCCTGCTGCTTTGGTATGGTTTTAATAATCCTGTGAAGGTACTGGTTAAGTACGGTTCGACCGTACGGTGATTTGGTAGTGCTATCCACTGCTGCTTTGGTATGGTTTTGATAATCCTGTGAAGGTACTGGTTAAGTACGATTCGACCGTACGGTGATTTGGTAGTGCTATCCAAATGCCGTCGTGAATGAGTGTTGTATCTTAGGAGACCAGCGTCCAGTAACCCGTTAGCACCGCTAACCCCGTAGCGGGGGACGTAATTATCTTAAGGAGATTCGCTATTAGCGTACCTCACTCATTCTTTATGCAGGGGTTATACTGAACTAGACTTATACTAGTCTAATTGGTGTTTAACCAGGGAAGATAATTGAAAAGTGGTTTTGTAATTAAGGAATGTTCTATTGAACGGAAAACCTCTCTCTGATATTCACCGACCTGGCCAATTAGATTGGTGACATTGATTAGATGTCATATTGATTCCTAGAACTAACAGTAACTTCACAACCCTTTCCTCAGTTCTCGTGCTCAATCTCAAACAGAACTCAGTGAACATCACTAGTCTTGTTAGAGGCACTCTTAGGATCTTGGATTAGGGGGCTGAATCTGATCATTCCCATACCATCTCTATACTGGGTTACAATCACAATGATTACAATTACACATTGGCATCACAAGCCAACAAGTTTTGTTCTGGTATCAGAGGAGGGAAAGAATCACTTAGCTTAGGTTCGAGTCGAAGAAAATGCTCTACTCTAAGCTCTCTTGGCAGCACATTTGAATTGGAATATGAGAGTTCGTGCGGGTTGAGTAACTGCAATCCTTTGGGAAAAGATTTTGACTTCTTGCCGCGGTTCATGGCTCTCAATCTGATGGGATATTCAGTCGAGGGGAAGCTTCATATGTCCCTCACCTTCTCAAATACTTCTATTTACTCGTATCAGCCTCCTTTTCTTCCCAACTCGACGTTGGTTGCATAGGGGCTTTGGGATGGGGAGAGGAACCAGCTGTGTGTCATGGCCGAATTCTCAACCTACTGTCACGTTGGGAGAATTTTATGTCGGTGATTGCAATGTCAGTATGAGCCTGAGATTCCTCGCGAGCTCTCTCTCTCTCTCTCTCTCTCTCTCTCAAGAGGAGGAGCAGGGTCATGGGAGAGATTTGGATTGCTAAAGGCAAAGATGATGCAGTCTATTTGGATTGCTAAATATTCGAATCCTGCTGCTTGCTGTGATGACAAGAGATTTAGTGTTGAATTGAGATCAAATGGCAGGCAGGGTGCTGGTTATTTTCTCCCTTTGTTTCTTGGCGATGAATACCAGAACAAGTTGTTCAGCGTGGTCATCAGAAAAATCTCACGCTAAAGTCCCAAAATTGAGCCTGAAGCTGTGGAATCTCAGCTACGAGATTGGTTTCAATGTGGCACCTAATGGAAAATGGAGTGAGATTTTATCTTACGGTTCCCGCGGTTACTATAAAAGGCGAACAATTTCTGCAAAAGGGATGTATAATTCGGCTACTGGAATGCTGTGCATGGTGGGCTGCAGGTATTTGCCCCAAAATGTCAAAAATTTATCTGAGAATGTTGCGAGATATAACTGCGAAATCTCTATTAATGTACAGTTCCCTCCCCTGAATCTGAGCATTGGACTGCATTCAATGCCTATATGCTCACTGTACTTTGATCCCCTTGTGTTTCGTTCTTACGTTCTGTACGCACAACAGTCTGAAAGGGAGATGAAGAGGATGGATTTCGAAATCGTGATGGTCCTTGTCTCGCTCACGCTCGCCTGCGTCTTCATTGCTTCCCAGCTCTACCATGTGAGAAGGCACCCTGAGGTGCTCTCCTCAATATCCCTCCTGATGTTCGGAATTCTCACTCTCGGTCTAATGATTCGGTTGGTTCTGAACTTCGAGGCCCTCTTCTCTAAGGGCCACAGCAACCGAGATGTTCTTTTTGGCAGTGGAGGATGGCGCGAGGCGAATGAAGTCACAGTGAGTGTCATCACGATCGTGGCCTTCCTGCTGCAGTTCTGGCTTCTACAGCGAACAACGTCAGCGAAATTAGCTGACAAGGACTGGTTGAGCTCCGAGCTCAGAGTTCTCAAGTACTGCATATCTATTTACATTATCAGGATGTTGATTGCTTGGCTAGTCAATTCAGCCAAAGCTCGACAGGTTCACCATTTCCTTTGGGGTTACTTACAGTCTTATGCCGTGATGGCTTCTTGCTGCCCCAAATCCTCCTCAATTTCTTCTCGAACACTGAACAGAAACCTCTTGCGGGCGCACTCTATGTGGGGGTGACACTGGTTCTCGCACTGCCTCATGCATACGATGTGTATAGAGCTCGAGATTATCTGCCGTGGCTTGAGGGGTCACAGATATACGCGAATGCTGACAGTGATTATCTTGCCCTTGAAAGTTATGCCACTGGTAACTTTCTTGTGTGCGCCCATTGATGATCAAGACGAGACTATTTTTTTTTTTGTGGGGGGGGGGGGGGGGTGGTCGGTCTTGAATGTGAGGACTCAGCTCTCAACGAGAACACCAAAGATATAGGGATAAATTCCCGTAGAAATTTATCTACACTTCAAATCTTAACCTGAATCTAAGAGAGAATCACAAAACCAATCGCAAAGACAGATTTTATGTGAAAATCCAATTTGGGAAAACCACGGGAAGGAGAAGGAGAATTCATTATTTTCAGATGATTACAGTGTGGATTCTACAGAGATAAAACTCTGTTTTTGCAGCTAGGGATCTAATAAAATGTGTCTGTCCTTTTTTCTTGTCCCTTTTATGTATCTTATTTTCCTGAGGGTTTCTGTTGATGATGCGAGTCATGCGGGATCCAATAACCCCATGATTTACACGTTGCATTTCTTCTGTAACGGCATGGATTTCACTCTTGATTGTGGGAGCGATATCTGCTACTTTCTGTAATTGCTCGCGTCGAAGTAGGAGTCGTTACAATATTTGAAATGTGGAATGACCCGACAGCGTATCTAACTCCATGGAAGTAGGTGGCTATCATGGGAGTCGTTTGCTGTCGTTGTCTTGATCAATCGAGAAAACTGATTTCAGGAGGATGAACACCCTCGGGACAATGAATTCCTTCGGGAGGAAGGAATGGTCTCGGAGCTTTTTGGAAAATCGTTCAGATAGTTTTCCTTGTAAGTACTTCAGAAGATCCTGATGGCGAGGGACACGTGTTTTGATCTTGGTGTTGGTGTGAATTTGACCACTGCATACATAATTAATTAATATTGACTAATTATTTTATTATTCATTATAGAAAAATTATAGTAATATTATGATAAATCTAATTAATTAGTAAAAAAAAGTTAGCAACAATATTAACTTAATTTCAGCCTACTTAAAAATATTTATATGTAAAATAATAAATAGTATCATGTCAACGTTAGTAAACATTCATTATTTGTAGTTAAACTTTGATCCTGAATATTTATCTTATTTTTTACTATTGTATAATTATTTATTTTAGCATGTAATATTATTTAACTACAAAAATATATAATATCAATAATAGCTAATAACCAATAATAGTTACTTCAATATTTATTACACAATATTATCGATTTTAATTCAATAAAATAGTTAATCATTGTGAACTTAGTATTTAATACGATTAAATAGTGAATAATATCATACTATAAAAACTCTTATAAAATTGATTTAATTATTAATCTAATCTAAATATTTATAACTAAAAGTCTAAGTCCTAACAAATTCAACTAAAGCCCAAGCGCCAGTAAATCTCACGAAAAAGTCCACGACTAGAGTCTTGTGAATCCAACTCCGACAAATCCCAAAACAATAACGCCCCCTAAATATTATATATCGAAAATGTGCTCGGGTTTTATATTATGAGACCACTATATCAAAAAAAAAAAAAAAAAAAAATTGCTTTCATTGACAACTGGGTGGAAAATAATTAGCAAGACAAACCACTATTATAGCCCATAACCCCGGCCCATTACGATCCATAGAAAACTCAAGTGGACAAGGGCAAAATCGTAACTTCGATCAAAATCCGCAAATCCCCGCTATAAAATTCCCTCATTCCCCACTAGGGCTTCCTCCCATCGCATCTCGGAGGCGGCGAGAGGAGGAAGAAGCAGCAGCAATCAACAAGACAGAGGCAAAATGGTGAAGTTTTTGAAGCCGAACAAGGCGGTGATCATCCTCCAGGGCCGTTTCGCCGGCCGCAAGGCCGTCATCGTGAAGAACTTCGACGACGGCACCCGTGACCGCGCCTATGGCCACTGCCTCGTCGCCGGCATCGCCAAGTACCCGAAGAAGGTGATCCGCAAGGACTCGGCCAAGAAGACGGCGAAGAAGTCGCGCGTGAAGGCGTTCCTCAAGGTCGTGAACTACTCCCACATCATGCCCACGAGGTACACCCTCGATGTCGACCTCAAGGACGTCGTCTCCCTCGACGCGCTGCAGAGCAGGGACAAGAAGATCGCCGCCTGCAAGGAGACCAAGCAGAGGCTCGAGGAGAGGTTCAAGACCGGCAAGAACAGGTGGTTCTTCACTAAGCTCAGGTTCTAAGCGGAGAGGTACTCGGTTTATTTAGGGTTTTGGACTCTTTGTCAGTAAAATGAATCAAAGTTACTATCTTTTGTCTTGTCTTGATTTGTTTTGCGATATTGTGGTATTCAGAAATTTGAATGTTAGTACTCTATGTCTTCTCATCTGGATGTCGAGTAATGGTAGTTTGGAGTTTGCATGACTTTAATTAAAAGAGATCTTATTTTGTTGTCAGGAATGGATAGCTAGTCATGTCTTGATTGATATTTGTGGGAATGTTTAATGTGGTTCTGTATTATGTTCATCGTCATAGCACTATTGTTTAAGCTTCATGTTTTACTCCATTAGATGTTGTGGACTTTGAGATATCGCAAGTAGTAAGATCCGTGTGCTTTAGATCTGTAATTGTTCCATTGAGTAATTTTCTTATGCTATGAGGGTGCCATTTGAAATACTAATATAGTTTATGTGATATAGCATTTTGATGGTCATGCGACTTCTTTTGATTTAGGGAAGTTTGTGATTCAGAATAAATTGTATTTTTAAATTTTTGGTTTGTTTATTGAATCGGGAGATTGAAATGTAGGTTATTTCATGTTAATGGTTATTTCTAATGTAATTTCATTTGGATTGGTTCTTGTTTTGGGTTGCTATAGAAGTTTTTTTCCCTTGCCGTTTTATAAATGTGTTTTCAGTTAAGTTATTTGAGTTTCATTTTTTAGATGTGGAAGCCCAAATCTTAGCAAAAAATGCTATTAGTTAATATTCCCTTCACTAAGGCTGAACTGAACTCAGCCTGTCTGAATGGCCTTTTTAGTCTATTAGACCAGGCTAATTTAACGTTTTGCACTCTGTGGTTTAGAATTGATTGTGTTTGTTGTTTTAGTGAGTACCTTTTGTAACTTTTGAGTTATATTTTAGTTAGTCACTTGAGTTTTTTCTTTAGATGTGATAGCCTGAATCATATTAAAAAAAAAATGCTATTGGTTAATAATTGCCTTCACTAAAGCTGAACCGAACTGAGCCTGTCTGAATGACCTTTCTTTAGTGAGTTAAAGCAAACTAGGCTTTAATATTCTGCACTCTTTGGGTTTAGAATTTCATTCTATTTATTGTTTTGATGAGTAAATTTTGTAACTTTTGAGTAGTGTTATTTGATCAAATATTTTGTTATATTTGAGTGTGGTGGAAACATTTTCGTCAGTGTGTCCTTTTCCTGTAGTTTTTGTGGTGTTATAATTTGTATTTTTATTAGTTTGAAATAGAGGGATCTAATTGCAGTATTTTGTCTTATTTATTTTCTCGTATGCTACATATTTGGTTTTATAATAATTTTTATTAGTGGGTTCATGGTAGTAGGGATTGCTCCAAATAGTTCTCTGCAGAAAACAATCTAATTGAGTGTTCATGTAGTATTTGCTCTGGAAATTTTTTCTGATGGTTTAGTTAAAATTTGAGTGTCCACAGTGGATTTTATCCATGTTTTCAATGATGAAAATTCTGTTCATCTGATGTTTATCTTTCAGTTTTAAGTTAAATTGATTTGAAACAAACAAAGTTCAGTATCTTCAATAGTTTTTTTAATAACCTTTTGTGGATCACCTGCATTTAGAAGATATTCTATTTCTCTCTGATGGATTCTTGTTTACATTTTCCCAATAAATTGTAATATTTTTGTATCTTGCTTAGTGATGGATCTTGTTTCAAACTTGATGCACCAAATCGGTTAAAATTATTATCTTTATGGTTTGTTTTCATTTGATTGATCTCCTTTAGGAGGTACAACTAGGGGAGGTTTGCATGGTTGAGACTCAACCCTTGCTGCCCCACGAGGCCCACCAGCTTCCCTGCAGTTCCACATGGCTGCTAACTTCAGCTTTGAACTTACATAGCTAGATCCTATTCTCTCTCTTGGCATAAGTTGATATCCATCTTGTTATGTAGTCAGGCGACGTTTCAGGCTTAGGTTGTGTAGGACATTGGTTTGGTTACATTGAGTTCACTTGTGCCAGTTAGATGTGGTGGAGTTTGAATGGGTTTAACGAACTTGTGAATTTTTTTCCCCTAAAGGAGCATTTAAAGGGGATTTCTACCCTTGTCGTTCCAAAATTATAAAATAAGTTGATAAAGGGAATGATGTGCAGTATGTGTGGTTTTCTGGGGACTCTTAGGGGATATCTAGGAAGAGCTTGATATCAATGGCAATGGTTGCTTGATCAGGGATTTTGTTGTCATTTCAGTTGGCGGTCATGGCACCACCACAATGGTTTGTAGTCAGTTGGCAAAGACACTGTAAGAGAGGGTACTATGCAATTAATTCCTTCCTTGTACATCAATTTATAAATAGATTGCAAGAGACATGGTAAAAAGGGGGTATTGTGCCATATTGTTCCGTGTACATTAATTTGTCAATAGCATGCTTACTGTGCATTGTAACGTGTGCATGTAAAGATTTATATGATAATACTATGTCCTTGTTAGCCAATCTTAGCACTATTTGAATATTGCTAAGCTTTGACTTGTTTCTCCACCGTATTGTCCCCTCCTGTTTTAATATCTTGTAGGTTGGGCTTCTATTTCAATGGATAGATTTTGTTTGGAATATGCATTTGTATATTTTGATTGTATTCTATTCAAGTTCAATGTTGTGGCTGATTGTTATGTAAAGGTAGAAGTCAAACTCCTCACATAGCTCACAGTCAGATAACCATTTTTTTGGTCCTGATTTCTACTTTTGTTCTTTAGAACTCTATGGTAGGTTTTTGAATATAGTGGATCTAGAGGATTGATGTGATCCTTTGATGTTCTGTTTTCATGTTTCTAATTCATAGAAACCTGAGTATGCACTGGTTAGATCTTGATGCTTTCTGGAATCCTAGCATGCTCACCTGGTAGGAAGTGTCTGTACGTAGTAGTTTGGGAGTCTTGCTTTAAGTCCTTGTCTATGATTCTGTGACTGGTTTGTTTGGATTCTGTGATGAATGAAGCCTATTTATTTAGTCAGATTTTTGGTTTAGGACATGGATTTATAGCAACTGGCTGCTTGATAAATAGCAGTGGAATATTTGTGCATGGGCGAGGTGATTTCACTTTAGTGGATTATCAAGTTAAATAACACTAGCAAGCCATAACTGGTGGTAGAATGGCGAGTATAGAAGTTTGTCGTGTTTATTTAACAGAGTGACTAATTTGGGTCTTGGTGAATCTTTACTGGGAAATTTCTATTGCTCTTTTGTGCATACAATGTATGTATGTAGTGTGCTGAATTTGTTCTATTTTTATTCGTTAGTGGGGTGTTATTTTGGGATCTCTGGTACAATCTGCTACATGGGTTGAGCTTTTGTGAGAATTAGTAGAGGAAAAATGGAGTTGCCTGCGTCTGCTTTTTGTTGTCCTAGTGATTCGTTGATTGTATTTTGAGGGATGATCTCTAGTGAATTTAGTGTGATTTTGGCTTTGTGACTTGATCTGCTTCTTAGTTAATATAGAATTTGATATGTGGATTAAATTGGTTAGTGCACGAAAATGTGATAGATCACTGCGGCACGTGTGAACCTATATTTTCCATGGGCTTTATTTTGCATATTGCTAGGCTGTTTGTGATGTGAAGTTATTTGTCCCATCTAATTATTTGTGATATGCCTCATATTTTTTACGAGAAGCAAATCGTAGCTGCTTGGTTTGCGTAAAGATATTGAATAATGTTTCATATTAAAAGTTCAGTCTGGCAGAAATTACTGCAGGTTATGTTGTGAGAGGAACATTGAGACTGTCTGTCTCCCATTCGTCTTTGAGACTTGCATGCTTGCTTTTGTGCTGATTTTTCTCTGGTCAACTGCTTGTGCACTTGTGTTTGCAATAGTAATGGTGTGGTATAGTCATGGCGTTTGTGTTGAAGAATGATTGAGAAAAGATGCATTATTATCACTTAGCCGAGTGGTTTTATGGAGTTTGAGAGAACAGAGTGTATAATGGAAAAAAGACAATGCATGCGTTTGAGAGAACAAAGTTCATTACCTTCCTCCTCCTCAGTGTCGACGCAGCCAAGAATCTGCAAACTTACTCTCTGATATCTCGTCCAACCTACCACCTCCGGCTTGAGATGTTTTTACAGTCTGCAGCCTTGGTTTGTCAACTGTGAACGGGCATCCCACAAAATCTGCTACCTTATTCAATTGATTTATAGGATCTTCCACAACTCCTTGCACTTGACAAACAACAGTCACCGTAGAATAGTGGTAAAATCTCTTTGCAGTGAATAAGCGATATGGAGACCATCGGTCCTGGCTCGAAGTTTGTTAACAAAGTCATCTTAGGTTCCAGAATTAACAAAGGTTAACAACAGGGGATGGCAACAAACATTTTAGATTCCAGAATTTGAATAGAAAGACGCAAGTGTTTCAAAAGATCACCACTATAAAAGAATCACCACTGCATAAAAATGAATGCAAAAAATATAATTATCAATTGACCATTGTACAGACCCTGTAACAATATGAATGTCGGCACAAGAGCCATGATCAGTTAACTATACACATACATTTGGAAAACAATGAAGTTTCCAGTGGGGATCTGATGCAAATAAATCAGACAATCCCCAGGTATAAATCTGTTCTAAACTTCAAAACTAAGGCTCGAGATACACGTAAAATTTAACCAACGCTTGGGTAAGATGATCGGGAAGAATACTCCTCAATATAAAGGAAGATTAGTCTACTGTAATATCTCACAAAGACTGCCACCTCTTCTTTGTTGTATCGGTGGAATCTATATCCAGAGCTCCTAATTTTCCCAGACATCTGAAACCAAAGTAGTAGTCAGGCAATGGCGGCTAATAACATTGACATGTGGAGATCATCCAGACCAGGGGGAGACATCGAGGAACTGCCTTCTCAAAAATGTCAGAGTTAACTCCAAAATCTTACTATTGGTTGCGAGAGACTCTTTACTGTCTGCTGTTTTCTGAGTACTTGTCGATTCACCAGCAATGGATTTCGGGAACACAGCAGAGGTTTTGTTTTGAAGACCTTCCACAGATGACGGGAATGATTTATTGGAGTGGGAATGTGCAGATGCAATTGCTGAGCTGAAAGTCCCAGATTCCCTCAATCCTTGAACTATGGCCTGGAAGTCTCACAATATGGGGTGCAAGTGATTAAAAGATGTCATATACAGCAGACTTAATGTGCTAAATCGAGGTGGTTGATGATTGAAAGAGTGGAAATTACCATCGGTGCATACATACGAGTCAAAAATACACTTCCTGAGCAGTTTCAGATTTAGTTGTTTATCAGTCCATACAACATGCTCTCGGAACCTGAAAGGGTGGATTTACTTTTTTTTTTTTTTTTTTGGGAGGAAATTGAGGTCGTGGTCCCGGATATGTACGGGACCCACCTAAAGCATGGATAATGTCTTCAACCAATCAGTTTCAATAACTTAGGACCCTGATTGACACGTGTAGTAGGCGTAGTATGTGATGCGTCTATTACAGGTGGCAGTTGGTGTTCGCTGACATAATTAATAATGATAAACTGTTATAATGCATTGTGACTGACCATGATCACCGACTGTACATGTATATCACTATGATAGACATATGACTATAACCATGACCAGATTGTATACCAAACTAGTGACATATGCTAGGTTACACATATTGACATGAGTGGTTTCCTTTTTATCATGATGTCAGTTATGTATCGTTCATGACTTTATTCTTTATATTGGTTATCTTATTATCTTTTATTTCAGTTATCATGTTGTTATTGCTTACATTACTTTTCATGCACGAGCATTCCTCTTTACACACACACTCATTAGGTCGCTTCTGACGACCCTGAATTCGCACGTCCTGGGTATTGGACATCTTCTTATATTGTTCAGTGTTCGTTGAGCTCGTACGCTTCGCGAGGAGCTGGATCTCTCTCTTTTGATTCTGATATTCTTTCCTTTCCTTATTCCTGCTATTATTTTTTATTCATGTATATCACACTTAGCTTCTATTATATTCCTTATTTCATTTGAGATCATGTGTAGCCTTTATATGTATTATTGCAGTGATCGTTAATATTATGGTTTAGATTTATAACTTGTTCAGGTTACTTTAGGCTTAGCGTGTATACGTGGGGTATTTTCCTCGCGTATATACGTCGTCGACTCTCGTCGCGACTCCATTTTCACGTATTTGGGAAGCGGGGCGTGACATGGTGTTCACTGCAAAGGGGGCGATCGCCGGCGAAGGAGGGAGAGGAGGAAGAAGAGAAAAAGAGAGCATTTTCGCATTTTTGAAAAATTGGGGGGGGGGGGGCCCTTCAACACTAGGTGCTTTCATCATTTTTGGGAGTGAAAATCTGCTCCCAGGGTTGAGAGAGAAAGAGAGGAGAGTGAGGAGTCTGGTTATTGCCACCCATCAAAACGATCAAGGCACCCATGAGTTGAAGACACTCCAAATTTTCTATTATACACCTTTAAGGGAGGGGTGTGGTTATTGCCACCCGCTAAAAATGAGAAAGGCCCTCATAAATTAAGGCACTCCAAGATTTGATTAAATCTCCCCCTATATTTCCTATCACAACCTTTAACTCAACACACCCTAATTATTTTCAAATCCCCATATTACCCTCTCTTTATCTTCTTCTAACACATCTCTCTCTCTCTCTCTCTCTCTCTCTCTCTTACACACACACACACATTCTGTTGTTGCTGCCGCCGTCGCCGTCGCTCAGAGTGTTCGATCGCCGCTGGACGACCATCACTCACTCCCGACCCCCTGCCGGTCGTGAACAGTGAATAACAACAATCATCGTCGCCTCCAGACAATTTTTTTGAGGTTATATTTTTCTCTAATTCATAAAAATTCAATTTTGAAATTTTGTTTGGTGAAATTGATTGATTTGTGGGTCCTGAAATGAATGTATGCTATTTAGTGATAATTAGTATTGTAATTGTATCAATAAGTCAAAGAATTGATGTTTACATTGCTTTAATTTCCCAAAAATTGAAATTTTAGTTGATGGGTTCGACATGGGTTCGAACTCTGTTTGGCAAGACTCACCCGAACAATTTATATAACTTTCTGTTCTTGTTGGAATATGGTATCTTCCGCATGCTCTCGTATTCCCATCAAGAGGTAAACATACAGATCCAAGCATATCTATAATTTGCAATGATAAATTACTTAATGAATCCACCTCAAAATGATTAGGACAGCAATAAACTGCGAACTTTGCACACTAGATGTGGGATTATCAGTAAAAATTACAGAAATAAAAGGAATGAAATGGAGAAAAATAACCAGACTCTAAAGTATATGTTTTGAAGTATTTGTGTTACAATCTTGCCGACTGGATGCTCCGGTACCACCATGCCGGGACCTTTACCTTAAGAAGAGGAGGGGAGGTATGAAGCGTGGGAAACTATGCGACGAAGTGTATGATACAACATGCAAACTCCTGGAGTGGTGAAAAAACTCTTAATTGTTCAACGCGAGTGAACTATGCTTAGATGCTTCGTAAAATCGCACCGCATCTACGAGAGGAGCTGATGGATGAGTGGGCTTCCCCTTTCGATTCACGGAATATGATCAGGGACACGATGGGAGTTAGCGTGCCTCGGTAGGCAAGAGATCCCCGGAGTATAGCACAAGATCGCCTTTTCTTGCTGCCATGGGGTCAACCTGTGAACAAGGTAACCCAATGGGATGGGAACCAAAAAACGAGAGGGTACCGCATTGGGCAGTAGACGATCCAAAAAGCGAAGGCTCACCCTTCGACAGTGCCGGTGAGATAGGCGACAGGTAGCTTGCTTCCAAGCCGCCCGGCGCGAGGAATCAAGAGATCTTTGCCGGTGCTGACTTGGATCTCGGGTGACGGAATAAGGCGGCCAGAAGCGACGAGCAGTCGCCGTCGAAGCTTGGCTCTAGCCAATAGGCGGGAAGTAAGCTTCGCTACAGCGAAGCGCTTACCAAGCGCGAAGGAAAGGGCCTTCGCCACTTGAGCCGTATGCGGGGGAACTCGCACGTGCGGTTCGTCAGGGGGGAGAACGTCGGTTGAGCCATTCCATCCCAATAGCGTATATTTGGAGCTCAATATGAAATTCGTCTTTCTTGCAAAACCCGTTCGGATAAGGGCAAACTCCAGAGATTGCTTCGAAGTAAGATCCTTGCATTGACCCTTTCCTCAACCGGAACAACATTCTAAATTGATTACATTTGAGTCAAAAGACAAATGTATTTTCTACGCGCAGTGTCTGACTCTTCCCTGCTGTTGTGGCTTTCTCATTCTTGTACTACACCATCCTCTCGATATGCCCGAGGAAAAAGGAACGTGGGAAATTACTATTTCCTCGGGTGTCTTAGAAACACTCTCTAGGGCACCTCCGCATTGCCATGTTGCTGGAACGTACAAGTACCCATTTTGATTGTGTTCTAGAATGAATTCTTTTTGGTATTGAAAGTCTTTTTTTATCTTATCCTAACTTCTTTAAGTAAGTGATTAGGGAAACGGAAAAAGTATTAGTAGTTTATTACGGACATCCCCTACCCCTCCTCAACCCCCTAATGTTGTTAGCGAGTTGGGTGGGATTACATCGCTTTCTTATCCTCCATTTTTGCTATGAAGTCCTTCTACTCTTCTATCAGGGTAGTTATTGTATTGTGGTTTATGTAAGATGTATAGAGGCGCTTTCCAGCCCTCGACGAAATCAAGAGCATTTCGTCGGAATACATCCTGTCTTTAATGTAGATGTAGTAGTTAATGTTGATGTTGATGCTATTGTTATTGTTGTTGAGAGGTCGGTCATCAGATCCCCGGGAAGACTCGCATATAGTGTTCATCACTTACTTCGTTGAAAACTTCTATTTTTTAGAAATCTTATATTCTTTTCTGTCGAAATATTCCAGATCACCGCACCAAAGGCCAGTTTGGCGATGGCACATATCTTACCAGAGCCATTGATGAGTTTCTTAAACTGAACAGCCAAAGCTTCCACCGTCTCACAAGCCTGTAGCTTCACGTTTAGCTTCAAACTACAAACACTCCATAGCAATTGTGCAAAGGGACACTTGATAAATAAGTGATCAACGTATTCTTCGGCTTTTCTACATAACACGCATATAGAGGCGGAGTGGAAACCTTTCCTCTGTAACATCTCTTGGGTGCACAGTTTCCTGTGAAGGACTTTCTTTCCAAACACAAGAAGCATATATAGGAATTACCTGATTATGCCAAAGCAGCTTTTTCCACCAACTCTAGGCATTGTTTTTTTGATAGCATTCCAATCGGATTTCAATGTATACTCCCTTGTAGGAGTTTGATTCCATATCACCGCTCCGTGGGCTTCCGTACCTTCGGCCGGTAATTCTACCTCTTTGATGTTGTTCAAGGCATGTTTTATTTCAAAAGTGGGGGTGGCAACCTCAAAGTGTTCCTTTGGTTTATCAATTTCTCCACTCTACAATCACCCTCTAAAAAAGAATAGAGCGGATCTCTTCTATAAACAGAAACTACTCTTCCCTCTGGTAACCAAGGATCCGTCCACAGCTTAGTGCCCTTTCCATTCTCTATTTGATGTCGGAGGCATCCATGAGCCAGCTCTCTAACTGATAGGATACTTCTCAAAAACCCAAGAAGAAGTGGGGTTTACTTCAACCTCTCAAATGGACTTATTCTTTTCTTCAGATATTTCTATCGAAGCAATTGTGCCACAAAGCATTACTTCCCCGGGCCATTTCCCAGAACAGTCTGAGCAAACACAGTTCCAGTCTCCCAACCTTCTCACACCGAGCCCCCTCCTCCTTAGGTACACACACCTCCGTCCAGCTAACCGGGAGGAAGCTCTTCTCATTTTCAGTTCCTTTCCACAGGAAGCTTCTAAGCATTTTCTCTTTTAAAAAAACTTTTTTTAATGAGATGGGGTTGCTCAGTCACCTTTCGCAAATCTTCTTCGGGGTCTCTCCTTGGCCAGATTTCCTTCTTGATCTGCATCCTATGTTCAACAGTAACCATTCTTTTATAGTAGTCAACAGCAAACTCAGCTATCTGAATCTTTATTCATGGAGGTTACCCCCTTTCATCTTTCAAAACTCTCATACCATTATAGGCCTTCGTCATTAGCCATAGACGTATAAAACGATTTGGTGTTAGCATCACCAACCGAGATCCATAGGGCTCTCGAACTCTGTCTGGCTTGCCTTATTCGTTGACGCCCCTCTCTTTTGAGTGAGTATGTTGTTGGGTCGACTAAAGGGAATCCGCATTCGTCTTAGTCTTCATCGTTTACATGTCTTTCTTTTGTCTAGAGAGTACTTCGCATCCTTCTGACTTTCGCTTTCAGGTTCACCTGTCCCTCCATTCTACTTGTTCTATTCTCTAAGAGCTTCGATCCCCGAAAAGGGGCTTCTCTTTCATCTCTTCAAACTGGCTTTTGAGCTGTAGCAGTTGTTGCCACAAGAATCCTCGCGAATGGGATTGGAACCACTTGCGGTCCCGCCTGATTGAAGGGAGATTGTGGTTGCTGGACCGGAGTAGATGCTTTAGGAGGGGTTTGAAGTTGGCTTGGAGGAGGAGCAGTGGCCTCCGTAGCGAACTGTGGACCTCCGAAATGTGCTTGACTTGGTCCAAAGTTTTAACATGTGCCCATGGAAGGCATTGCAAGCCCCTTGCTGGTACGACCTTTCTGGCCCGGTCTGAGGAGGCTTTTGAAGCAGGGAATCGGGCTTTCTTGCCCTAGTTTGTTGATCTTGCTCCTTCAGTAGGAGTAGGGGAGATGTAGTTGATCCTACAGCTGCATGACGTCGGGCCATTGTGGGGCAACGCACTGGTAGCATGGTACCACTGGTGGATGAAGCCATGGGGCTGGTTGAAGGCCGTCGGACGTCAAATTGTTGCTGTTGCACGAGGCATGGAAAGCATGCGCTGCATCATCTGCTGGAGTTCTGCCATTTCCTTCTTCAATGCTTCGAAGTCAGCTGAAGAGGGTTTCCCTGTGGGGCTTGCCTGGGATTCGTCGCGAGTTTACTTGTGCACATCAATCCTTTCTACGAGAGCGTTTTCTTCTTCGATAGGTGCGCCTAGATTTAGACGCCGCTTTGCAGTAAAAGATCGAGTTTCTATGAGATCAGTTCGAATGAACGTCGGATCGAGCCAGATGAATTCTCAATCTTCTTCTTCATCTTTTCTTGAGGCGATGGAATCCCTTTAGGATGAAAAGGAAGGGTTGAGAGCAGCAAGATACAGCTCAGCCAAAAAGTCAGGAGCGCTCAAGCAAACGATGCAAACTACGGAGCGAAGAAAAATACAGGGCGTAGCGTAGGGGCCCGTCCAAATAGGCTTGAAAGCACCTTTCCTCGTGACGGTTGCTGGAGTTGCTGAACGCAAGCATCGTCACATAACTCGCGACTGCTTGCTCAGAGCAGAGAAGCTAACGCAACAATGCTCTACTAAAATAGTCAACCTAGCATTTAGCAAAGATTGAAAGCCGTTCGACTCGTGCTTTTATCAAGGGAAGCATTCGCCTCACATCCCTGCAAATAACCTAAGAAGACATGATCCCAGGTGGATACTTGATATGTTCCCCCTCTTCCAGGCCCGCCTAAATCTTCGTGATCGCCGAAGATGAAACCTCTTTCGCGGAGAAGGGTAAGCATAATATAAGATGAAGAATTATCTATCGCATCCCTTGCAGTCGGGTGGTTTCGAGCAAAACGTCGACTCCTCTCAGCTTAAAAGCTTACGCGAAATATGGGAAAAATGGTTTTCAACTTATTCAAGTGACAAGGGATAAAATCTAGGCCACTGATCAGGAGAGAGAGTAAATTCAGACAGTTTCCCTTCTCTGCGGAAAGCAAGAAACATAAGTACTATATATACACGAGTAACACAAGTGTTCGTTATCCTAAACCTTACCTTCGCTCTCGGGAAATCTACTAAAATCTTCAGTCGTCGGCTCAGAAAAGTCAATCAATCACTACTAAAAAAAAGAAAATCCATGATACCAACAAGAGAAGTTACATAACAGAAGGCGATTTATCGCGGTACCAGGATAAAAAGTGCGGGATATAAGTACAAGTGCCATAAAGAAATGTCACGAAAGTCGAGAGCCATGCCGGGACCGGAACATCTAGAATGTTTTGAAGTATTTGTGTTACAATCTAAAGCAAAATTTACTATTTTCAAGAGAATAACTAGGATCCTAGTAACCAGTTTTAAGTATGTGACATACTTAAAATAATAAGACACTACTTTACTTTAAAAAACAGCCTTCACATGCAAATTTGAAGAGATTGTCTCATGCGTAAGCATTCAAGTTTACACCAGAAATAGTATCCAGCAAAATAATTGGGATTTTAGGTGGAGATGTGATGCCAGAACTTGGCAATATATCAAATTAAGAGTAAAAGCATGCACATGCAATGGGATTTCCAAAAAGATGTAATCATGCTGCATGATTATGTATAGAAATTTGAAGAGATGCGTTCATGCATGTGCATGAACCCACTTTTTACACCAGATCAGCACCGGCAACACAACTGGGAATTGGGTGGAGATTAGATGCAACCTAGAATAAAGAGATGAATTCACAAGCCTCATCAAAACAAACTTATATAGCATGCTGATGTGAAACGTGTATGTGTGCAAAATAGAAATCAATAATGTAACTGAAATTTACAACGTTTTATCAAATTACGATCTTGGGTAGGAAGATAATTCAAGTCAGTAATGTTGACAGATAGATTTAAAAAAAATGCAAGTGCACGTTGTACCGTTTCTAATCTCAAACAAATTAATACAATATTTTAGTTGTGATGGGGCAGTTGTACGATCAATATCAAAGATTAGAAATTATAAGTATAACAGATTCTCACAGTCTCAATATTATTTGTGGCAGCAAATGAATTGATAATACTAGAGAATTGTTTTCAAGGCTTACAAATAAGGATCTTGTTTAGAAAACATACTTACTGAAGATCACGTCGAGTTCAGAGTCTTATTGATAATTGCTGGAAGCGTAGCTCTGTCTTTCATGAGTCCAACACCTCGAGAACGACTTAAATCGGACTCCGAATGGCTGAGAAACAGCCCGAAAACCAAACTTGCGCAACAAAACGGGTTTGTTTTCTGCTTAATGGGACTGTACTGTAGCAGATTGAGCCAGGTACTATATCAATTGAGTCCAAATTTATTGACTTAAACCTAAAGCCAATTGTATTGAATTCGGGTCGGATCGAGGGTAGCGACAATGGCGGCAGCTGCGAGTAGCCTGGCTGCTACTAGGTTGCGATGGCGAGGAGGACGTCGGCGACGTCACCGGCTTCCTGGCACGTCGTTGCCGTCCTCTTCGCTGTCACAACCCAGCAGCAACAGGGCTGCTCGTCGTCGCCACGGTCGCCTGTCTCGTCGACGGCAGCCTCGTTGTGCCGCCGTGCCTGGTAGGTGCGTTAGAGGAGGGGAGAAGAAGAGAGGATAGAGGGAGAGGGGAGATAAAATGAAATAAAAATGTAAGTTTTATTTGTCCGGTGTTGGTAACCCGGGACAAAGCAAAATTAAAAAAAAAGAATTTATTTGTTTGGGGTTACCAACCCCGGACAAATAAATACAGAGGAGAAAAATATAGGTTCGTCCGGGATTATCAACTCTGAACAAATCAAAAATCGACTCTAACGTGCGCGGGTGCCACGTTGACGGGGCAAACCGTCTCGCTGCCGCCATGACGCCGATGTGACATGCCAGCGTCGATTTTTAGAATTAATTTAGGGGAGGTTGATTACTTCAATTTTTATTATCTGAGGGTTTTCTTGAAAAAAAAATGCCCTATTAGCATCAGTGGGAGCACTGGGAGGTACACATCCGCTACAGGAAGCATCCTCACTCATCACTGTCCGCAGATAGGATAAGAGGACAGAGCCGGAGCGGGAAGAAAAAGAACCTCCGTTCACTCGGCGAGGGCGGCCGTCGGCTCATGCTGCTGCCTCTCTCTTTCCTACAAACCAAAACCCTTTCAATCACCCTCTTCATCTCTCTTCAGAATCAAAATGATGTTTCCCTCTCCGCTCCCATCATCGCGCCTTCAAACCCTAGCTTTCTCCTCTAACCTTTCGCTCCCTGCATTCCCAGCGAGTAATTCGAGATTCTACTCAAACCCTTGTTTTGTTTATCCCCAGTAAAAGAAGAAAAAAAATTCTATCTTTTATGTGATGGGATTTGAACTTTGAAGGACTTGAGTTGTTGAAGGAGGCTGGGACGCCGAGCCCTCGTAGATCCATCGTGCGCGAGGCGGCGCCGGCGAAGAGCCCCGATTCCACCGTGAAGCGAGCTCGGCAAGCTGAGAGGCGAGTATATAACAAGGCCAGAAAATCTGAGATCAAGACTCGAATGAGGAAGGTATAACCACATTCATTTTGGTTTACATTAGTTCTCACTCCTTAAACTAGAGGAAAAGCATTCTTTTTAGTTTTTGAAATTACAAATTAAGTAATTTTAATGGTAGCTGTATGAGAATATGACAAACATTGCAAAGTAAACACAAGAATATCCATGTTAATGTTTTCAGCAGCATAAGTTAACTTAATCAATTCATGAAATTGTGCATGATTTGTGGAAAGTTTGGCCGTTAAATCTAGGACTATGTAGGTAAATTATATATGACCAGTAAAAATGTTTGCCTATTAAAAGCAAGTGTCACATATAGGTTGCAGTTGTTTATTTTTTTTATTACTTGATTCAGGAGGCTGTAGCATGTGCTGCTTATGAAATTACTTAGGTCTTCTTAGATTCCAACCTGTGGCAGAAATGTTTATTCCTGTTGCACATTTCATTCTCTGAGAATAATAACAATGTACTTTCACACATGCCATCAGTGGTCCTAAACTGAGCCCATTTTGGCATCTTTCTTGCGTGATCGACATATTTCAGTTATATTCTCACCACCCCTTACATCAGAATTGTATGCCAGTTAGTATCAAGGCAAGTGGATACCCATTTATCTTTTCTTACTACTGTTCTTGTACTTCGGTTCTCAATAAGGGGTTAGACATGAAGGTATAGAACATATTTTTTTAGTGTTACACTAATCTCTCCATTCTCGCAAGATATATATCACATTCTCCCTTGATGTCATTGATTTGAGCAACACCTCTAGGTTCTGGCCTTCTCATAGTAGCCCGTGTTTTATCTGCTCTTTTCACTCCAATACGGGCTAATATGGAGCGAAAAGAGCAGGATTAGGTAGCCCTGTCAAGAGAGTCCTTAATTTTTTCACCTTTTCATCGTTTTAGCCGTCTCATATCTTCTTGATATTTCAATATCAATTATTTGCCATCTTGGGTCAGAATCTTACTTATGCAATCTTTTGGACCTTGGCTACTGCCGAGGTCCTGATCTTTTCTCACTTGACTTTGAATTTTCTTATACTTATTTTGCAGCTTTCTTTAAGTATTTAATTTCAATGGGTATTTTTTAAGGACCACATGTGATACATGTGCAAGTCAGATAATGCTTAATCTTACCTAAGCAACCTTTGATCACCTATATTTAGGACTTTTGAATTGAAAAAATTATAGATGTGGACACACTTGTAATACCTATACTCATGACAGTATTGCAACATGAAGATAATAGGGTGTCTTCTGATGAAGCTACTCAGAGACGAAATTAGTTCATGACCAACAGGTTTTATTTGCATGGTAGGAGGTTAGGACGTAAGGCTGTACTAGTTACTTCAAGTTTTAGGAATTTTGATGTTTGGATACTTTGACAGTTTGAGGACACTCCAAAAGACTTCAATACATAAAACTATGACGATATTACAATTCATGGTGCTCCTGGAGGTTTTATGTGTGTATGCCAAGCCTAAATCGAGGGCACTCCAAAAGACTTCATATCATAAAACTACGACTGTATTACAATTCATGGTGCTTCCGGAGGTTTTATGTGTGTATGTGAAGCCTAGAACGTGTTGAACAGAAAGTCTTAAACTTATTTATTGAAATCTGGACATATTGCTCAACTCAATTGAAGTTACACATAACAACATATATACTTACATGCACACATATATAAATATAGGCGTATCCCCCCATGTCCAGATTTTAGGGAGGTTCCCATGTTGGGCACTTCAGGATGCCTGTAGATAACACTTGGATCATGTCCTGATAGTACTGGTGTGGTGTGAGGTCTTTTCTACAGCCATTGGTTATTTAAGACACAAACCTCAGTTAACTATTTTAAACCCTTCGTAGGGATGGTTTAGATTGCACACATGTGATAAGTTTGCTGGGTGTGAAAAGTCTATTTGCAATACATGTTAAATCTATGCTCAAGAAAAACGGTCAGCCAACAATAAATAATGTACATGCAAAGATTCTCAACTGCAAATAGTAAAAAGACAAGGCATCTGAAGTTTATTTTATGTTATATTGCTTTGATTTTACATTTTTCTTATTATTGTGTATTATGCAATTTAATTATGGTGATGAATCAGAATTATGAGTAAAAGGGGCTGTAGAATTGTGATTTCCAATTTTTGGAAATTTAAAAAAATACATCGCAAGAAACTGAGTTGAGTGCTTTCTAAACCCCCAAAAACACCACTCCCCACCCCCCCCCCCCCAACAACACACACACCAAAAAAAACACCCACACACATACACACACAAGAAAAAAGGAAACTGTTTTCTTGTGGGTTGGAAGAACGAAGGGAGGTGCATTGTAGTGTAGGTCTTTGCTGTTTGTCTACAAACAAATGAATTATAACAGATAACAGTAATTCACAACATTCACAATTAGTGAGTGAAAAACGTGAACATGAAAATATTATAGAGCTTTTGAAATTGAAAATAGATTGTGATTGATCAAGCTCAATTTGAATTATTGGCCATGAAGCAAGGACATCCTGGAGATTCCTGAATAGATATCTACTTGCACACATTTATGGTCATCTTGTTTATTATTGTTTTAGAGGGAATCATTTGTTTATTATATTAGTAGTTCTTGTTTAAAGATTCAAATAAGCTTCACATATAATTTATTCAAATCCATTGAACTTCCATGTTTCTGGCTTTAGGTTTTTGAAGAGCTAGTTGTGCTAAAAAAGAAGACTAAAGCACAGCTTGAGGAGATTCTTCCCATTGAGAAACTTATTGCAGAGGCCTATTCAACAACAGATGTCAAGATGGGAACTCTGCACAGGAACACTGGGGCACACAGGAAGTCCCGCTTTGCTCGGAGGAAGAAGGCTGTGGAAATCCACCATGGGTGGTATACGCCTGCGACAACCACTGCAGTGTAAACAAGTCCAAAAATATTTAGGCTGCAACAGGTTTTTTTTGTTGGCTGCATGAACAGAAGTTTCAAACAACTTGATGTAAAAACTGACTTGGATCGCAATCACCTTCAAATCGTAACCTAAATTTGAAATTTAAAACAGGAAAGGACTCTAGGTTTTCACCCTTCACGCGAGCTTGTTACCCAAAATTTGAGAGCAGATAAATTCAAGAATTAAACCGGATAATTTGAGAAATTTTTTAATCATGCAATAATCCAAATGAAATAATTTAGGGGGCTTTATATAGGCTTTACAAAAGATGACTACTGAGAAATAACCGATGGGTACTAAACGTTCACAAAAGAACACCTACTACAGAAAATAAAGATAAAACGAAAGAACATCTACTGCATAAAATAAATCTAAAACAAAATCAACCTAAAGCCAAAGAACTGCATCGATCGAATCGCCCCCTAAGCGACATGATGTCTCCCCAGGGTGGAAAGGACTCGACCACGTTAAGCGTGGGGGACAGAACTGCTGTTGGCTCTGATAGCGCTTCAGTCGATCGGGATCAAAATGCCGGAGGTCTCCCTCGGTTATCCAAGAATTTTCTGAATTAGTTTTCATTTTCACTTAATGAGATAGCGTCGCATCTCCATCTCTAGTAGAGACAATCTGATCATTCAAGATAAAATCTATATTTTCTGTTGCATAGGACAGACAGTTTAGGGAAAAGTTGAGGTAGTGGGGGGCTCTCAGAAAGAAGGTGCTGGGTTGGCTCATCCACGAATGGATCGGTAGGGGTATCAAATATACCTCTATATGGAACCAAGTCCTCAATATTAAAAGTGCAACTGATACCAAAGTCTAGTGGGAGATCCACCACATAAGCATTTGAATTGATTTTCTTAAGGATCTTGAAGGGCCCTGCGCTTCGCGCGTGCAATTTCTTCATGGTTCCTAGAAGAAACCGCTCGGGTCTCATGCGGACATCACATAATCTCCAACATTAAAAGTTCTTAATCGGCGATGTAGATCTGTAGAAACTTTATAATCAACATTATTTTTTATTATCTTTTATCTGATCTCATATAATGCACGTATATGAGATGCAAATACTGATGCAGAGTTGGATACCCTAGAATGATGATGAGCCATGTGAATTAAGCCAACTGGTTGTCTGGGTTTAAAACTATTTACTATTTCAAAAGGACTGAGACCCGTAGTCCTGTTGACAGATCCATTATATGCAAACTCAGTCATAGGCAAAATGAGATCCCAAGTTTTCAAAATTTCCCCAACGATACACCTAAGAAGATTTCCTAGAGTCTTGTTTACTACCTCGGTTTGACCATCTGTTTGTGGATGGAGAGCTGTTGAAAATTTCAGTTTGGTGTCTATCTTGTACCAAAGTGTTTGCCGGAAGTAGCTAACAAACTTAACGCTCTTGTTGGACACCATAGTTTTAGGTATCCTATGCAACTTGATGACATTATCCAAGAACAAGACAAATACTCGAGACATATCTGAGGTCTTAGAACATGGGATAAAGTGAGCCATTTTCGAGAATCGGTCGACTTCTACTAGGATAGAGTCGTGTCTTTTCTTAGTTTTTAGCAATCCTAGTTTGAAATCTAGGCTCACGTCTTGCCACGAGCAATTGGGTAAGGGAGAGGAGTGTGAGGCCCGACAATCTGCTTTTGTTGCTTGGCTAGCTGGCTCGTGCGACATTGGCTAACTATCTTAGCGACATCTCTTTTCAAACTCGGCCAGTAGAATCGGTGTTCAACGGCCTCAATTGTCTTGTTTTGACCGAAATGTCCAGTCAGACCTCCAACATGTATTTCCTAATAGAGAAAATTCCTGAGGGATGTGCGGAGAATATATAGCTTACGGAGTCTGAATAGATAATCGTCTTGTAAAAGAAAATCGTTCATTTCACGAACAGAGCTGTCTCGTTACGTGAAATAAATTTCTCCAAAGTCAGGACATGAGTCATACTCCTCTCTTAACCTCTCGAATCCAATCACTTCTGCACTTATAGTTACCAAAATCAGGACACGTCGGCTCAGCGCATCAGCGACCTTATTCTCAACGCTTGCCTTGTGTTTGAGAACAAACATGTAATCCTGCGAGAACTCTACCCATTTGTTATGTCTCGCATTCAGTCTTTTCTGGGAGTTGAGGTAACTTAGCGCTTCATGATCTGAATACAGCACAAATTCTTACGGTTACAGATAATTCCTCCAGTAGCGCAAAGACTGTATAATTGCATAAATTTTCTTGTAATATGTGGAGTATCGTTGTCGGGCATCATTTAGTTTTTCGCTGAAATAAGTAATGGGGGACTTTCCTGACTCAATACACCACCGATTGCCAGTCCCGATGCGTCACATGTTACTTCAAATGCCATCGAAAAGTCAGGGAGATGCATTACAGGAGTTTCCGTCATCCTCCTCTTAATTTCAGCGAAAGCTTTGAGGCGGCAGGAGTCTATTGGAATCCTTCGCCCTTTAAACAGTCGGGTATAGGTGTCATAATAGCACTAAAATTCTTTATGAACGGAAGGTAGAAAGTGACTAACCCGTGAAAGCTTCTGACTTCCCTAATCGTTCGGGGTTTAATTTCTCTCATCTCTATCCAAATGTCTATCTCTATCCTTTTATTCTTTTCTGAAACTACCTATTTACCAATTAAAGTTCAAGCTATTAGATAATAAATACATCAGTCCAAACATTTAAAATAATTATATGCAAAATAAAAAGATAAAAAAGCTAATTCACTACAAATAAATATTTTTTTTATTCTTTTAGACACAAAATCATAGCTAACTGAATAAATTAATTTTGAACTTTTATGGTTAATTAAGTTTGAGACAAATCCATTGCTCATTCATCAATCTTATCAATTTATTAAAATCATTGAAATATTAACTTATTTTGTACACTATTTTGGTAAAAAGTAAATATAAATTAGTAAATTATTCCTCTAATTAAAAAGTACACAATTTAACATACAAAATGTTAATTGCCCAAAACAAACATATGAATTTCATTCTAGAACATTGATATTTTGAAAATAATCATATCAAAATTATAGTTTATAAAATATCTTTCAGGTATCTTTTTTTTTTTTTGAACAAGCACATTGTAACTATCAATTAATAATAATATTAAAACTTTTTATCTCTTTTATATATTCTATATCATGCTTAATTTAGCAAATTGCAACATTCTCCAATCATTTCTTTATGCATGTGTCTTGAGAATGGAGAACAATTACAATGCAGAATGAAGGCTTCTTTATGCATATTGGCTCTTTGTCTCAGTAAAAATGCTGTGAAGCGAAAATGTGTACCCACAATGGAATAAGAAATAATCATGCACTTTTGTAGTTGATGGATAAGGACTGGGGGAGTGTTAATTTGAGTGTATGTTGATCGAAGCAAACATCTAGCCCTCAACCTCCTACAGAACACAAGCAAATTTTTTTTCCCGGTATGGATTTAAAGCAAATTGCTTTTGCCTATTTATCAGGTAGAGGAATATGACAAACTCCTTGGTCAAATGTGCTGGTGAATATTTCTCTCAGACATGGCCTGTACAGCTTGATGATAGAAACAACAGGCTATATAATGTCAAACTTGATATAGAGGAGTGAATCGGCGTAACCTACTGACCATCTATGGTAGCTCAAGATCAGAGTTCCTATGGTAGACTGATATAAGACATCCTTTCTGCGTGATTTTCCACATAGGAGGACCATCAAGCTATATAGGTTTAAGAAGAAAAGAAGTTGGCTTCCTCTTGAACTTGGAACCCCACTTTTCCAGAACGGTCTCTAGCTTTTAGAATAGAATATGTGGTTGGAGAATCACGAGGAGATATGTAGATGGTCAAGGATATAATTGTTACATAATGCATAGCTTACTCTACAGCTCTATATTAATTTCCTATAATGCTTGAATCTTGATGCTTGATTGATCTCCTGTTGCTTTTCATTTATTCAATCCTTCCAAGTATAGGGTGCGTCTTGCAGATTGCCATATAAAATCTTTATGCAAATTTCCTTATTCTTTACAATGACGTTGGAACATGTTAGAATAATCCTAGAACAACTTGGCTGCCGCCTACCGAGGAGACATGGGCCTTGTATAATATTGGTAACGATTATTTTACTAAATTCTTTAAAGGCATGCTTCGAGAATCATCTATGGTAAAATAACTTTAGTTAATTTGTCCTTCCTTTCTCTGGTATTTGGCTGATCATGTTATGTTGTTTTATGTAGATTTGAAGAAAATTATAGACTTGTCAATTGATGAGGTATATTAGTTTTGATCTTTTCTACTTTCTTGGGAAATAATGTGCTGGTCGACATACTGACACTTCTTTTACATTATTAGTTTGAGGCCCTTGTTTTAAGAAGATATGGAAAATAAGCATTCTGGATATACAGGTTTTTGGTCAAGGAAGGTGGCCATACAGAAATGGATCAGGTAACTACTTGTTTCTCTAAAAGATAGGTTTGAGATCATGGATATTAAATCTTGCCAACCTTTGTAGTTGAATGTTTAATGTTGAAGGTAAAAAAAGGAGGGAGATGATGTGGAGTGATGAAACTTTTCAAAAGAAAATTATGAATGAGAAATTCGGACGATAACCCTATTTCAAGTCTATCAGGTCCAATCCATTAATTCGGATATAATTGATATAGATGAAATGCACCTGGCTAGATGTGGGAAAAGGGTCTCACAAAATCAAAGCACTTGATTCTAGCAGCATCAGAGGAGAAACAAAAGTTGATGAATGCGCTAGAAAAATTTATTCAAGGTTCTTATAAGTCTATCTGCCTAACTACAATTAAAACCAAAAACCATTAATATATAGTCCAATGCACTGACCAATAGCAAGAGGCAAGCATAGCCCAAAGAGAGGAGCATGCGGTATGAATTATCTAGAGGTTCGTTCCTATGAGTGATATCATTATCAGCACATTGTCTCCAAGCCCAGTTCAAAATTAGCTTCTATATCCACATTATTAGCAGCACATGATTGCTAAGCTGAGTCCATATTTAGCTCCTGCGAGTCCATAATATCAGCAACACATGGTCACCAAGCGAGTACACATTGTTAGCAGTAATAGCTACATAAGACTCTAGGGTACCCAACTACCCATGCCCCTCACAACCACTCACTCCCCAACACAACCACCCACTATCCATATAATTTCTAACCACCCAGTACCATTCCCTAACAGAAACAGTCCCTAATAAGTCCATTGACACCAATATATCATAGTTAGAAGCGGACTGAGGAAAGGTGAAGGAAAAAAGAAAAGAAAAGAAAAGAAAAGAGTGAAAGCGAACTGAGGAAGGTTGAAGGGAAAAAAAAAGAGTGAACGAAGGCTAGAGCTCTCAGCTAAAAATCATGAGTGCGGTTATTTAAACCCAAAGAAATGATAAGTAGACCCAGTAAATTAGTAAATGGACTCCCCTTCAAATTACCCTAAACACCCTTATATTCTACACATCCAATTTAAGTGTAAAAAACTCAGTTATACCCCTCAATTGAAATTATTCTCTCTCTCTTCCCCCATCTTAAACTCCAATTCCTCCCTGTTCCTATCCCCTCACTCCCTCTCCTGTCAATCTCTTGCCTCCCGCACAATCCTCCTCGGAGGAAATAAGCCCCGACATCAAGTCTCTTTCCTTCTTTGTACTTATTTGTCCTTGTTCAATGAAGTGGATGCCATCATCTTCTCTTGTATTTGTCGTGATATCAGAGTTGAAGTCAGATTCTCAAATATTTAACTATCTCCATCTTAATTTTCCTGGTGAGCGCACCTGTCCAATTTGTTCAAAGCTACGCGAAGTTGTAGCAGGAAGTCTCTATGGTTCCACCAAACCATGTAGGCACAAAATTCTCATTTTAACTTGTGATTTTTTTCTTCCAACATTTGTATCCTGATGTCTCATTTTAATCAGTTGTTGGAATAAACCAAAAGTCGCAAGCATAAAAGTTGAATGCTGCATTCTCCAACAGTGACGTTATTTTTTTGGTTTTCCTTTTTCTCTTATCCCCTTTGATATGTAGGACGCTTTCCCTACTCAAAAGCTGGTGTTTCTGATATGTAGGACGCTCCATTACCAAAGCCGGTGTTTCTGATATGGCCTCACCCGTCGATCTCTCGCCCCTGCACAACCCTCCTCGTAGAAACCAAGGTGGATGATTTTTTTAAAGAGGGGACGATCTAAAATTTGTAGGGTTTATGGGGTGAGTAATGGTCGTTTTGAGATTGAAGAAGAATTTAGCTTATAGGATTGGATGTATTTACTAATTATATGAGTATACTAACTAATTCTTAGTGGTAAAGTTGTAATATTTAAAAAATTAATTTTATTTTTAGACTTTACATTTGAGGATAAAACTGTCCAAGAAAATCTTAACTTATTTTTGGGTTACTTACCACTTCTTTGGTTTAAATACCGCACTCAAAAAATCACTCACCCACCAAGTTCTTTCATACATATTCTTCTCAAGCATCCGTTGTATCCTCCTTCAACCTTCACTAATTCCATGTATCCAGTGAAAATCCCCCAACATCAAGTCATACAGGCAGTGACTCCTAGCCCCATCTCTCTTATCTATCTCCTCTTTTGCAGCTCTGACAAGAATGATGCGAGCTTACCGCTCAATGCACAAAAGGTTTACTGCATGAGGAAATGAGCTTTACTGCTCAATGAGATGCTCAGCTAAAAATAGTGCATTATTGCGAAACAGTTATGAGCTTTATATCGCTAAAAGATTACAAGCTTTACCGCGCAATGTAACAAGCTTTATGATCAATTTTATGAGCATTCATGTTCAGTATATATATCAAGTTTCGGCACTTTTTGTCTTTGTTACACTGAATACATAGATGTTCATTTCTTTTGGAAATTGATGATAAAGGATACAAAATGAATGAAAAAAAGAAGTATTTGGCAACAGCATGAAAAAAAAAAAGAAAGAGGGAAAATGAAAAAAACACAGCCAAGCACTTTGCTAAATGAACCCTTCAAAGACTTGTCAAAGAATTGCTAGACCCTCTTGATTTTATGATTGGAATCATGATATCCTAATGAGATCCATCCATTAAGATGACCCTCTGGATTTTATTATTTGTAATACGCCCATCTAGCCTAGATGTGTTTTGAACCTTGGACATATCCAACCGACTTGCTTCATAGGTAAACTAAACCTATTTAAAGAAATACTTGGTGTTTTCTCTCTTGATTTTATTCTTCAAGTTAATTAAAAAATAAAATCATTTTGAAACATTAGCTTGTGTATGTATTATTGTGATTGAATCTATCCTATAGTCAAAATTGAAAAACAGGTTCGGGTTATAAAACTCCAACCATCAAAACTTAAGTACAAATTGTGGTTGCAAAGTTCATATGAAAGATGTGGCCATGAATTTTTTTTATTAAGTGCCATCGTGAATTCGTGATGATTTAAATGCTATGTTTATTATTAACTTCGTTTGATTAAAACTAGTTAACCCTATTTTAATCAAGTCTAGACCATGACGCAAACCATGATCCATGTTTGTGAAAACACTTAATGAAGTATTTGGATATTCAATCCATGAGAAAGACTCAACTAATTATCTTTAGTTATGGGGCAATAAAGCTTTGATTAATAGAGTATAAGTAGTGTTTTAGATTTAGCCAGGTTACTGTCTAGCCGGAGCGGGAAGCTGCGCTTTGGCTACCCATGAGGGAAAAAAAAGAAATCATGCATCACTCGCCACCGCCTTCAGAGCCCCCCCAGCAGCCGCCTCAGTGGCTGTCTTCGCTGCCTTGCCCGTCTACATCGAAAGAGAAAAGGGGAAAAGTGGGTTAGGAAGGCCCTGACCCATTTCTCTCTCTTTCAACAGGGATGCATTGTTGGTCGCGGGATGTGGCAGAGAGCGAGATAAGTCTCTGATTTTTCTCTTTATTTTCTTTAAAGAATATCCCAAGGGGGATGATGTCGGGTGGTGTCTTTTCGGCCTAACCTGCCTGTCGCATTCAGTAACATGAGCAAAAGTCTTTGAAATAGAGTGGTAAAGCTCTCCGCCTTCATCAATAAAGACAACTAAAGCTTTATGACACGTCCAAAGTACTTCGTGGACATCAAAAGAAAAGGAAAAATTAATAAAAGTAATACTAATAAAGAAAAGTGGTAGTCAAATACCATAAAGAAAAATGCTGCGTGAATGCATGCATGATGTTCGAACCATGCAAAGTTTTCAAAAAGAAAAAGGGAAAAAAAAGAAAAACTTCAAGCCATGTGAAATTTTCAAAGTAAAGAAATTATGACCCCATTCAAAAGAATGTCCAAAGCAAAAGACAATTTTTTTCCCGGGGGTCACATAGCTATGCAAAATCGATCTCACAAAAAATTTCACGGTAGTGACATAGATATGTGGTTCCATCCTAAGAAGTTTAAATAACAGAAAGAAAAGGATAGATGGAAGAAGTCTTATAAAGTCCGAGTTTGAGGATTAAGGGTGAAAAGAGTATGCGAGTTATGAAAGATCACATGCCCTCTTAGTCCTACTTTTCGAGTCTGCGGTCTGATGGCCTAATATTGCTCGGCTCCCCTTCGGAAGCTCCCTATTATAATGGGTTGCTTTGTGTCACCACCTTTTCAGAATAACCCATCCCCTCTTCGCAAACAAATTTGTTTATGGAGGTAATGATTCAAATTTAGAAGAAACTGAATTTCGTTGGGTACTCTAAACAACTAATAGTTAAGATTTATACCCTATCATAGTCGGTTGAGTATCCAATGATTCCATGATAATTTAAATTCTATTATAGTTACAATTTTAAAACCAGATCATGTGTCAACTAACTGGATATGTAGAAATCCTAACTGAACACGGTCTTTTTTGTGTGCAACCCCTAAATGAATAAATTAAGAGGCCTAAGCAAATGCCACTGTAGTAGAGTGGTATAGCCTCTTTGCAGTGGGCCAAAGGTCTGGGGTTCAAACTCGCTTGCACCAATGCTATGTCCTATTTTCCAAAAGGAATAAAATAAAATAAAATAAAAAATTAAGAGGACCAAATTATCCATGTCTATACAAATTGTCCTATCCATGTGTATGTACCACACTAAGATCCTTAAAATCTTTAGAATTTTCTGAATACACCTTAAGAACAAAGGAACTTGCAGTTTAAAACAATAAATTCTAAAACCAACATTGAATTGCAAATATGTGGTTTTCGGCAAGACAAGGATCAAGGTCAAGTTTAATTCAATAAAAAAAAAAATGAATCAAAGCTAAATCCTGGCAAAAGACTAAGTCAAGTCGGAGCATGATCCTTTCAACTATAAAGCTGAAACTGTCATCAAGTACCATAATGAAAGGCTAGTGAGTATGCATCAGTTTACTTGATTAAGAAAGCACAATGTTAAGCTGAAGTACATGCACAAGTTTAGGAGAGGATAATTCCAACACCCAATAAAGCTCCTTTCCCCTTAGACTACAAAACTGCTAATGACACCACAAACGCTAGACGTATTAGTTTGTGTTACAAGTGCTATAAGGATCAGAAATTTATTATAAGTTGTCCATCTTAAATTAATTTCAAGTGCAAAAAGATTATGAAAGCTGCCCAAATCTCCTCAAGTGATCATAAAATTCCTAAAATTAGGAACTCAAAAGTATCAAAATTTACGAACCACAGTGTCCCTATACTAAACTAAAATAATTTTTTGAAAAGAGAAATCTAATGGACCATGATGTCCATAAACTAAAGTCAAAGAATCAAATACAATCCAACGAACCATGTCCTAAACTAAAATATAGAAAGGCAGAGAAATGAATGTATGGGCTGTAATGTTCCTAACCTAAAATAAAAATATTTTTAAAGAAAAATCTAATGTACTGTGATGTCCTTAAACTAAAATAAAAAGTCAAATACAATCCTATTGACCATGATGTCCTTACTAAAATAGATAAATAAAAAGGCCAAAATTGAATCCAATGGACCTTAATATTCTTAAACTAAAATTAAACTTGAAGCATCAAATTTTATGGCCCACAATGTCCTTAAACTAAAATAGATAAATAAAAAGGGCAAAAATGAATCCTACAGACTGTAATATCCTTAATTTTGAAGCATCAAATTTTACGTACCACAATGTCCTTAAACTATAATCGAAAGTGCAATTAAATATAAAATTTCATGGACATTGATGTCCTTAAACTAAAATGGAAAAAAATCCTCATTAAAATCTTATGGACCGCAACTTCCTTAAATTTGAAGTAAACCTAAAATGCTGAATCCATTATGAAGGTTCACTTTTTATGAATTGCTTTTTCAAATTAAAATAAAGAAATTTGACAGTTTTGATCAGTTTTTTCAAAATCATGAAAAGAATGCATTGTATATGATTCAAGTCAAGATTTGTTCTCCTCCAAGTGCATTGCATCAAGCTAGAAAATTTCCATGCCTCTAGTTGAACTTTATGATTATTCGTTTGTTTTATGTGTTCTTTTCTTAATTCTTCCCATTCCTAAAGGTATCATCATTGTACACTATGGGTATGCCCTTCGTAATAAAGCCTTGTAATTTATATGAACATGTTATTCCATTGTGAGTTCTATTTGATGTGCGCATTAACCCTTAATTGAAGGTTCCTCTTAACCAAGAAGATAAATTAACAATAGACTCTTGAGTTTATTAGAAGCCTTGAACCCACAAATTATAAAAATCCTATATCTTGTAGGGTGAATTTGACGAGACAAGTATTTCTATCTCAATTAGATATATTCTTACTTCGAAAGAGATAGACAATTTGGACTTACATCTAGAACTTGTTGTAGTTATTCGAGTAGAAGTCATCAATTTTCTCGGTCAGAAAATTGACACCGATGGTTGTTGATGCGAGTTCATGTAAGGTCGACAGTTGGCTATGCCTTATTATAAACAAATTATTGAGACAATTGAAAATGGTATTTCCTTGTTCCTAGAATCCTTTCTCTTTGCCTTAAAATCATTGGATTTAGACGTTACTTTAGTGATGCTTACTCCTTTTCAAATAGCAACAACATACCTTTTGTTGTTTGTTTATTCTTTCTATGGAAAGATAATACGAATGGTTGATTTTCTTGTAATATAATACACTTTCAATTTTAATCAAAAGAGTTTTCATAATTTGTTTGACTTTTCTTATTTCATTTTTCAAGACTTTGTCAAATACTTCATGGAGTTTTCCTCAATTACCAACCTCATTTTTATGGGAAAAGACTTTAAGATGATGATGATTGATTTGACTAGAAATGTGAACATTTTTTACTGATGAGAGCAGGAACTCTAAAGGACGAGTAAGAAAGTTATGTGAATGGTCCAAGGATAGTTAAATGCAGTTAGTGTGACAATTCAAATCCCCTATTAGCAACTTGCAGACAGAGTTGTGAACAAATGAAAACAGATATACTATATATATATATATATATATATATATATATATATATATATATATATATGTACCTCAGCCGCCAGCTGAGAGAGACTCTCTCAGCTGTTACTTTAATATGGTTGCAAACTTATTGCAACATGGTCGCACTCTACTGTAACATGATCCTAATCCTAAAAAGTCTTATATTTTCAGTATAATTAAGACTGTGACCATGATAGCAGTTCTCAGATATAGACTGCGACCTTGGTCTCAGTCTTCAGAGAAAGACTGCGACCTTGGTCCCAGTCCTTAGAAAAGACTGCGATCATGGCAACAGTTCTCATAAAAACACTGCGACTTAATCACAGTTCTCATATAAACTGCAACCATGGTACCAGCACCCAAAATTGTGGTTAAAATTCAGCTCTTTCAGCTGGCGGCTGAGGTACAAATTTCTCATATATATATATATATTAAATTGAAGGATGCTCCTTTATTAATAGTATGCCTCTTCTAATGCTAGCATAATTTCATCCCATATTTTGGATAATATATTTCCCACTTTTTAAACAATGCTTTATTTTTTTTTTTTTCAAGATTATGTCTCAATTTTCTTGTTTAACTCTCTTTGCTTATGTGAAACAGTCATTTTTATCAGATACTACATATTTATGGCAGAAATTATTTTCCATTTAAGTCGTTAAATAAAATGTGTTTTCACATGTCTTAGTTTTTGTACTGTGCAACGGTACATGTTCTAATAGGAATAGGAGACTACAAAAAGAGAAAAAAAAGAAAAAAAAAACCTATCTTTAATTAATATTACAAAAGTATACCATTCTACTCTAATAATGACGATGTGTATACACAATAAAAATTCACATGTCAAAAGTCAAATGTTCTCCTGGATGTTTCATCCAAAGTTTGAATTAGTTCTATCACTTTTTGTCTGCTCAATGTCTGATCATGTGTTTTTCAGGGCAGGTAGTAAAAATTGTGGTGTTAATTATATATTAATTGCATGGTGGTTCATTTAATATACATCTTTCACTTGATGATACTCTTTGCCTTTCCTTTCTTCTTTTCTTTTATAACATCAGAGAGTACCCAACTCTCTGGAATTTTAAATGCCACTACTAACAACAAAAAGGTCAGTTACTTAAAACCCTCTGAAGTGATAAGCATCTGTAATTACTGTCGTTACATGCCAATTTCAGAACTATTTGATGAGTGGTGAAATGGATTCCCGGTTCATTCCAGCAACAAGGTTCTCTTTTTCACACTGCTTAGTTGGCCAAGCATCCAAATATTAGCACTTGTTGGCATGTTGACAGTTAGTGATCCAGTATGATAGCCTTAATCAGCTAGCAATGCCTAAAAATCCTGCCGAATACCTGGATTGGAATTGTTTGATCAATTTGGATAGATTTCCATCTTGCTACAGTCATTTCATCTATCACACAGGAATTATCACTTTGATGTTTAAAATTATATATGTAAATGATGGTGGCTTATAGCATTCCTTTCCACTGGTTATAAAATTTAGTGTTAGTTTGCTTTGTGGAAAAATTCCATGAATTCGATATGCACTTTGTTTGCTCACAATGCCATGACATGTGAATTTTACAGTAAGTGTTGCTTCCTATGTTTCATATATAATTATATATTTTTTTTCATTTAAAGGTTGCAGATATGACATTTGTTGAGAAGAAGGAAAGTCTTGGAATTTTGTATAAGCTCTGGAAGGATGACTACTTGGATATAGAGGTAAAAGAAGACATGCTTATGTTCAGGTCTTAGTCTTTGCTTCTTTCTTTTTCCTTAGAATAGTAGTTAGTCTTTTCGTAAGTTCACAAATTTTCTCCAACGTAATGTATCGGTGGATTCAACATTACATTATATTGATATTAAATGGCATGTGAAACTGACAATTAGACATAGTTATCAGTTAATGAGTAATTTGGATTGAAAAGTCACCATGAATCATTATTAGGTTGGTTTTTGGTCCTGACTCTTGATATAACAATCAACCAGTTTAAGATGATCATACGACAAGTCACGTTTGGAATCACATCAATCTTAACAATCCTTCTACTAGGAATTTCATCGACTTCATATTATTCATGGTCTTCTTGTATGACAAGGGAGCACCACGTTGTCCAAAGTTTAACATGTGATTCTCCTAATAATGCTCAGTAGAAGACCCTGAATAAAACTCGCTAAGCTAGGTTCTTTATTTCCCTTCTCTCTCTCTCTCTCTCTCTCTATATATATATATATATATATATATATATATATATATATATATATATATATATATATATATATGTATATATATAAATATATAATTCTAGACATGCTACTATCGATAGGATTTAAGATGAAATACCGTCACTCCAAATTTAAAGATGGACAACCCTAAGAGAAAATCCGCTCTGTTAGATTTGATCTAGTACCCATAAGCTACATATAAATCAAATTTCAAAAAAATTTAGACGTGTTTAACATGGATTAAGTGTTGACAAAATCAACATTTCAAAATCGACATAAAATTGACAAAATTTTCAATAGTTAGATGCAAGGGTAAAACACATCAAAATTTCTTGAAATTTTATTTGCGCGTAGTTCATGGATGTTAGATCACATCTAATGGACGAATTTTATTTTAAGGTTGCACATTTTTAAATTTGGGGTGATAGTATTTGTATCTTAAATATTATCGATAGTAGCCTAATCTAACTATATATATATACACACACATAAAGGGAGAGAGATAGTGATGGGATCGGATGACTCAGATTTACTATTATTTATTTAGATTTAGATTTAGATTTAGATTTAGATTTGAAAAAAATTTGATTTGATTGGTATGATTTAGATTTTTATTTAATTTAGATTTGGATAAATTTTGTTAAGATTTAAGAGTTATTTAAATTTAGATTTGGTTAGATTTGATCCTATTAATAATTGCACGTGTGGTGCACATTTTGTAGGCTATATATAGCCATGTAGTAGACTTTGAAAACTAATAATTATTTGCTTAAAAGTTGTTTCTCTATGAAAATTTTGTTTTGTTTGACTTAATCTCATAGATTAATTGAATCAGACAGTGAAGTTAAGATCCTAGTTGCGATATGTGATACCCAATCCCTAATTCTACTGTCTTCCTCAATTCCACTAAATTCCCACCACAAACCCTAAATTCCCCTTCGTCCCACATCAGTTAGACTTGAGTCTTTTGGGAAGGATATAAAAATAAATCTTTCCCATTCAAATTCAACCTTAGGCCATTTAAATCGTTGAGGAGTTGATCTACATTGTTAAGAATGCTTAAAAATAAAAATTCAAGTGTTTTGAATACTTTTTTGCTTATTCATCAAGTAGGCACAAAATAAACGGTCAAAATAGTGAGTTGGTTAGTTTAACGGTGTGGATATTTAAAACTTAACAAAAGTTGGTGTGTGAGGATTTTTAAATGTTCAAATCATGATCAAATGGTCGGATGGAGAATTTGTATATTTAAAGTCATAGATCTAAGTAATATGCTATTTTTTGGCCTTCCATTTTGTGCCAACTTTATGCATGGATAAGAAAATTACAAAACACTTTTTTTAATTATTTTTAATTACTTTAAATAATGTAGATCAACTTTATCAGAGTGGATCTTGTATTTGAATGTTGTAGTATTGAATTTGAGTAGGAATGATTCATGCTCAAATCCTTCCGGATGTAGCGAAGTCTATTTCTCTCTCTCTCTCTCTCTATATATATATATATATATATATATATATATATATATATATATATATATATATATATAGTGAGAGGCAGCGAGAACTATAGAGATGAATTTGACAGTGAGATTCAAGGAAAATTCATCTCACTTAAAATCTTCATGATCCGATGACAAATGAGTGGAGCGCGATGATCTATGATTTACACTCAAATCATCAATAGTAAGGAGCATTCATTTATTGATGCGGTCATTCACTGTGAGAGATTTCTGGGAGTATCTTTCTACGTTTTACTCTGGAAGAGTAAACTCTTTAGTGTTTATTATGTTTCTCAAGATATATTTCAAAATAATAGGAGAGCCACACATTAGCTTAGTACTCTACAGACTTCAATAAAGTGTATGAGGATCCAAATATCGTGTTTTCTATCACAGCTGATGTCCAGTAGATGCAGATTCAACTTGAGTAATATGTGACTTTTCTAGGAGGGTTAAGATTTGTGTTTGCTATGACTTGGCGAAAAATGCTCGGCGAACTAGCAGTCAATTCCTTATACTTGAGACATATCATCTTCTACAGAACATCTTTTCGAAGGGGTTTTACAATCCAGCTCAAGGGATTCTAGTAAGGAATCTGCATTAATTGCTTAACAGCATAAGTTTGGGGATTAGAGAGGTAGAGGTGCTCCTAGTGGGGACCTTATTCTTAGAGGACATGGTAGAGGTAGAGAAAGTGGTCGCAATCGTGGTACATATAATTTTATATGGATTGAATAGGTAAAAATGTCATTATTGCAAAGAGAGGAGCATACAAAGAAAACTTATTAAAAACTATTTGGAAAACTGACCTTATCACTACTATCACGATGAATGTGACAACATCCTAAAAGCCAGCTCCCAATCTAGGAGAATCATGTTGTCGAATGAGGAGTTTGCGAGCTATCAAATGTTGGAGTGGTTTTAGGCTACTCAAATGACACTGTATTCTTCTTTTACTACTACTCTAGCTAAGAGAGACAATCTTACTTACATTTGCAGTACATTGGACATAGATTATTGCTTCAGGAGCCTCCGATCACATGACTGGGGTTTTAGGTATTTTTTTTTAAAATTCCATATCATCATTTCCTACTGTGATATTAGCTGATTGCTCTAATTTTAGCGTAAAAGGTGTTGGCTCTACTAATATTACGACAACCATGTCTCTGTCTTTAGTTTTTTATATGCCTCGTTATTCCATTCTGTCAGTCAGTTATATTTAGTAGACTAACTTGATCATTGAATTATTCTGAAATCTCCTTTCCTTAGCTTTATGTTTTTCATGATTTGGAGCATGGAGGATAACTGGTATAAGACGTGAGTCTGGTCTTTATTACAACGATGTCGAGCTTTGGTTTTAGATGTTCATTGTCATGTGGGACGTTCTTGTCAAATTTGAAAAAGTTTTAACTCATGCTTTGAGTCACGTATCAAATCTAGATATAAGTCGCGCCAATTGAGTAAGTATCATCGTATGCCAATTGAGTAAGTATCATCGTATACCTTATCCACTTAGGGTTAACATTAGAGTCAATATTTTTTGGCTATTGAGATAACAAGGTTTAAGGAGATTTATTTATCTTAGAGGGATATGAACACATTATACTATCAGAAGCTGGGATGTTGCCTTGTAAACTAAATTCTAGGTTAACGCCTCCCTGCATGTTCCAAAGAGACACAATTACTTGACTTGATATTGCTGATCTTGCGTGTGTAATAACTCGGACAGACCTATATTCTGTGGTATTTGAAGAGTGTTTCAGAGAGGTTTGTTATATTTTGATTGTGGATGCTCTCAAACAGTTGGTTTTTTGGATGATATTTGGGCATGATCACCATTTAATAGAAAATCTATTAAGTATATCGTGTGTTTTTTTTAAGGAAAAACCTTGTATCTTGAAAGAACAAGAAGTAGAGTGTTGTCTCTAGGTTGAGTACAAAATCTAAATATCAGGCCCTAATGCTGCTTGTGAACTAATATGATTACAACTTCTAGGGGAGCTTAATCATAAACATCATCCTCTCGTATGTGATTGTCTTATGATAATCAAGCTTCTATCTATATTATATCTAATCTAGTATTTCATGAGTGTACTAACACATCAAAATCGATTATAATCTTTTTTTGAGAGAATGTGGTGGACAAGAAGATTATTGAGCTGAGATATGTGACATTTGCCACTCAATTGACAGATTAGAGATCATAGATTCAATTTATTTGTAGGATGTTAGGCACATATGATTTATACGCTCTAGCTCGAGGGAAAGTGTTAAGAATTAATATAGATGTTTGGGGATGAGATAATTTAATTGGGTTTATATATATATATATATATATATATATATATATATATATATATATATATATATATATATATCTTAAATCTTTTTTATTTAGAAAAATACCCTCTAAACCATTAATATTGTCAATTTACCCTTGAAATCTTTTGGGTCTTAAAAAATTATCCCTCTCGTTAGATTTTAGATTGAATAATAGTGTTTTACCCATTATACTCCTCTCCTCCTATGCCTGTCTTCTTCGTCATTGTTCTCATATCCTTCACCTCGACCAAACCCAAATTCTTTCGTACACAAAAATTCTCGTTCTTCTCCCTTCTTTCATCATTCTTCTTTTTTGCTCTCTCTCTCTCTCAATGCTCCTTAAACCCAAAATTTTATCAGATAAAATATGAATGGTTTTGATTTTGGAAGGTTGTTTTTGAGAGTTGTGGTTTTTTTTAGAATTTGGTTCTGATTTTGAGAATAAGAGAATGCAGAAGAAATTTGATTTTGAGAGTGTTTTTTTTATTTGTGTGATGAATTTTCACTGAAAGTTTGATTTGAGAGAAATAAGGGGAGGAAGAGGAGACAGAGGAAGAACAAGGAGATTAGGATTAAGTTGGGAATGAGGGTTTTAATCATGTACCTATGGTTAATTCAGTCCTTCTCTTTTTTAACAAAAGATAAGTTAATAGGTCATGAAGGAATATCCTCTTTTTATTCTAAAACAGTGACGGGACGGATAAATTTCTAAGACTCGAAGAATTTGGAGGGTAAATTGGCAATATCGATAATTTAAGGTTTTCCCCTTAATAGGAAAGATTTGAGGGTGTATGTATATATGTATGTATGCATTTACATATATAGACTTGTGTAGTTTCGAAAGGGTTCGAGCTTGAATCCTTCCCACTCAAATACCAACATCTGACATTCAAATACAAAATTTACTCTTTTAAAGTTGATATAATATTATTTAAAGTAGCTAAAAATAAAAATCAAGTGTTTTAAATACTTTTTGCCCATCCATCAAGCGACGCAAAACGGATGTCCGAAAGTAGTGACTTGGTTAGATTTATGTCTTTAGATATGCAAATTCTCAATCAAGCCATTTGATCATGATCTAAACATTTAAAAACCCTACAAACTAATTTTTATTAGGTTTCAAATGTAAAACACTGTTAAACTAACCAACTAACTATTTAGGCTTTGCGTTTTTTTCTTACTTGATGTATGGGTTAAAAGTATTGACAATACTTGATTTTTGGTTTATAGATATTTGAAATAATATAAATCAACTTCAACAGAATGGATCTTGTATTCGGATGATGAATGGTTTTATTTGAGTGGAAATAATTCAGGCCGGAATTACACAAGTCTATCTCTCTCTCTCTCTCTCTCTATATATATATATATATATATATATATATATATATATATATGGACTACAAAATAAATGTTTATTTTCGGGTCCAACTCTACATGGTTCAAATCCCATGCTCCGATATCCAAATGTAAGATCTACTCCATTGAAGTTGATATACATTATTTGAAGTCTTTAAAAATAAAAAATCATGTTATTTGAATACTTTTTATTTATCTATCAAGTGGGTGCAAAATGAACGTCCGAAAGTAGTGAGTTGTATAGTTTAACGGTGTATAATATTTGAAATCTAACAAAAATTAGTTTGTAGGGGTTTCTAAATATTTAGATTATGATCAAATGGTCGGATCGAGAATTTGTGTGTCAAAGACATAGATCTAAGTGAAATGCTATTTTTGGCTGTCCATTTTGCGCCCACTTGACGGATAAGTAAAAAGTATTCAAATGACATGATTTTTTATTTTTAAAGACTTTAAATAATATATATCAACTTCAATGCAGTGGATCTTGCATTTGGACGCCAAGCCTGAGATTTGAACCGTGTAGAGTTGGACCAAAAAACAAACGTTTAGTTTGTAGTCCAACTCTCACACACACACACACACACACACACACACACACAACCCTCTATAATTTTGTCATATTAAGAAACTACAAACTCTCCCCACTAACCCTAACCCTAATCAACTTTCACAATTAATGCTCACATTGCAAAATCTTGGTAGTGAGTTACTGACATAGAGATGTGATATCGAGACTTCCAATTGTCTGTTGTAGCTAGAGCAAAGAAGAAAACTGTCATGTGACATGTTAGTCAGAATATTTTTGTACTTGCTATTTCAGAGGTAGGCAGTTCTTAAAGTTTAATATCTTGATGGTCCTTGCAGAGAACAGTTCAAATGGCGGCCGGGTGTACCGACCTATTTCTTATGGAAAGTGAAAAAAGATCTTTGGAACATATCCTCAATGATATGTACCATGCCACACTAAATCTTAGTCTAAGGGCTGCACACATGGTGGAACAGGATCCTGAGGTTACAATTCCTCCACTCATATATCTCTTTAATGCCTTTCGTATCAGGTTTTCATCCACGTGTTTTTGTTCTTTTAAGCTGTTTGGCCTCATTTATCAGCATTCCGAAACTAAACGCTTAGTAATAATTTGCATGAGCCATTTTTAATCCATCTCCCTAGTCTCAAGCAAGATAAAATTATTTTGTCCAGCTTATTTATCAAGTTTTTTCACCTTCATTTTGTTTCTGTACCAGACTATTTAATTCAGGATAATGGAAGCTTAAAAAGAAATCTTATTACTTAATTTTACTGCTTTTTTAAACTACAAATCACAGTCTATAGTTGAGTAGCTGTGGAACATCGCTTCATTTATATGGTAGCCTATTTGCATATTAGGACCGAATTAATTAGGAGGTGCAATTCTTATTGTTATCTAAGATGTAGCGGCGTCTGATTTGTTCTGGTTTCATGTCCTAGCAACTAGATCAACTTTATTTTTGACTTTTTTTTACCCTGTATATAATTTCACATTGTTGCATGGTATAGGCATCTCTTTTCCTCCTATCTCGGTGAATGGTGATTATACCATATGTTTTAGAACTTCCAATATCTTCTGGAGTTTAGAGCAGGATATATTTCATAGGAAAATGAACAAAATTTAACTTCTTGAGTGGGCCTTATATCTTAGCTGTATCATAACTGCATATACGAATTTAGTCTATCCGTAAAGAAATTAAACATGTTTTCTTTATGAGCCCATCAGATTTAAACCATATGGATGTTCACTTCACACTGCAGTCTTTAGAGGGCCTCGAAGAAGGACAAGTCGTTGGGGCCCCTTGTTACTCCAAGGGCCAGAAGAATCGTCAGTGGGAGCATGTAATTATTAGGCTAAACAGTGTATTGAATGTAGCCAAAACCACCACATGGAATTAGCTTAATTATATCCACAAGAATATATTAGTTTTTGTCGTCCATGCTATTGTTGGATCTTTGTGCAACAGGCTTGGTATGAGCATTTAAGGGTCTGTTTGGTTGCCGTAATTGCCCGTAATTTGTAAGTCGTAATTGGTAAAGTCTTTTACAGTTGTAAATGAGTTACATGTATGTAAGTTTTACGGTGTTGGTTGGTAATATAAAGTTGTATGTGGGAAAATGTATTGTGTTTTACGGTGTTTGGTTGTCGTAATGTGTAAGTCATAAGTGAAAAAGTTGACCACAAAATTAATTATTTGGTGATTTAAAAAGTTTTAATATTGCAAATAAATACTAAAAAATACTAACTATTAAAAAATTAATATTAATATAAAAAATAATACAAATTTGCATGACCACAAAATTAACTGTAAGTGGGCTGGAAGTGAGTGGTAATTGGGTTGCAAGTGAGTGGTAGTTGAGTTGTATAAGTCTTTTACGAATTACGGTTCAAACAAACGCCGTTGTTGTAATTGAGTTGTAAGTCATTTACGAATTACGGACTTTTACGACTTTTACGACCAAACAAACAGCCCCTAAATCTACTAGATTTTTGGCACGTACTATGCACGTGGAACAAAAGTAGAATTGGGATACAAAATTTGTGAAATTTCTTTTCTCTATATCTTTCTTTATGGAGGCTTTTTCTTCCGAGTCTAGAGAATTATACAATCTTGAATGGGAAAGGAAGATGCTCTTCCATCTTTTTTGGGTCTGGGATAAATATTATGTTTTCTTTCTCTAATAAATGTTTTTGATTTTACTTCGTGATTCTTTTTTGGGATAAGATTCCTATTAAATGTTGTTTTTTCTTCGAAACTTTTCCCCCCCTGAGATTAGGATATACATGTATGGTTAGATCTCAAGCTTAGCTAAAGATTTGTAAATGTATTTTGTTTGGATGTGACACAAGTGCGAGTCACTAACAATTTAGCATTCTATTCAAAAGATTGTGTTTATAATAGTCGAGATTAACTGAAGTTAAACTCGAAGATCCAGACGGACTTCATTAACACATGATCCGCCATGCTTGCAGTATATATTACATAATGCATTCATTTGACCCCTTTCCCCTTTCTAAAATCTGTTTTAGCTTTAGGCTACTGGTGCCTTCTGGTGCTGAATTTTTATGGATTAACCTTGCTTTTATTCATGGTACAGATTTTATTACTGAAACAAGCGTTGCCAGAACAGCTGCGCAAGGGGAATACTGCCCAATAGAAAAGATGGGTGGTCTTGCAATCGTCCCTCTTGAAGCTTAATGATGCTCTAATGCTGTTCCATGACTTCTAAGTTCCAAGGTATTACTGTCTTTCCTAATTTTGATGTCTGGGTAGCATTTGTAAAGTTTCATCTGTCGCTTTAAACTATTGAAAACCGAGAAAGGGAAATCTTCATCATAGGTGCTGTGTGTAATTTTGTTTCTTGGTATATATATTGCGAAGTTGGTCTTGAGCTTAGAGCTTTTGCTAGACTATGTCTGTTCTCGAGTCATCTAATGTTTTGAGACGTATGTTGGATTCCTTCACATTTTGTTTCCCGGGCTCAAATGAGAGTAGATTATGGTATACCAAAACATCGTCTGAAAGCATTTTCTTTTCCTGCTTTTTCATGTGATATATAGGTTTGCCATGTGCGTGGAGTTGCTATATCGGTTATCCATCAATAGTGTCAAAGTTTGGATTCTTGATCCTTCATTCATTTTCTGCTGTTATCTCAAGTGCTAGTTAGGAAAACTGCAGCTTTTAACTTTATGACAACTCATTGGGTGCAGTTTTATTCAAGCCGAACAAAACAGAGTTTGTGCATGGGCTCGTTGATTCTGCGCTGAAGGATCCAAGGTGCAAATCTGTATGCATCTTGAGAGTAAAAGTCGGAGCTTGTGGCTGATTGCGCTGGTTTTCTTGCATTAGGGTGTTCCTTTTGCTTTGCGGCTGTTGTTTCTCTTTTCGTGTGTTGATATTTTTCTCTCAACTTGCATCTTTGTGCTCATTTTTGCTTGGGAGAATTTTGTTCGGTTGTTTTTTCTGTACTGTTTTCATTAAAATCTTTTTGATGAAGTGCGGGGAGCCCAACGAGTTCTCCGTTTTATTCTTAGAGAAACCTTACTCAAAATTTACTATGTTAGCAAAAAATGTAAAATGCCGGTTACTTCATTGACAAACAAAGTGGCAAAAGTAGGTTTGAGTTAGAAACTGAAAGCCTGTTGAAAATAAAGATAAAGGTAATACAAAGATAAAGGTTTAGGACCCCCCATGAGGATGAGGACGAAACATACTCGTTACTTGGAGGAATTTTTCTCAACCACACACAATACATGAAGTTGGCCTTAAAAGTCTCTCTCTCTCCCCCAACAGGTACAAGATTATAGTGCAAATGTGAATAGATTGTTAACCATGTACCCGAGAAATTGAAAAGAAAATGTGGAAAGATTTTAGAAATGTCACTGCAAATATATTCTTGTTAAGGTGATATGTGAAAAGTACTTAAGTTTATTGGGGTGGAGATGTGGACAAGCGAAACAGTTTAGCATTTAGTGGAGTCCAGGATATTTTTTTTTTCCTAATAAAATTTATGAGGTTTTCAAAATTTCAATCCTCTCAATGATCATTGAATATTATTCCTTTGTTCTAACCCAATGATGATTAAAAAAAAAAAAGTATATATATTGTCACATAATGACAAAGTGAATATACAAATGTTTATTATTATTATTATATTAAACTGTTGCAATCTCTGTGCCTGCCTTTTACTTCTCAAATACTTCTGTCGAGAAACTCAAAAGAATGTTGCTTCCCACGTCTCCTTCCCCTTGCGTCCAATCTTATCTCATACCCAACACCTCACACACCACACAAATCCAGTCCTCAGGTCTTGTCACATAATTGGAATTTTGTTCATGGTATTTTAATAAATTTTTTTTTTTAAAATAATTTATAAGAATATAAGTAAATAAATAAAAGCAACCACAGGATTCGCAATAGTGAGGAGGGACTCCCACCATTCAATTTCTTTTTCGGTCCTCTCCCACGACATGCGGCGATGACCACCGCCTGGTCGTCATAACGTGGCCGCGGGCCCACCCGCCCCAGGGGAACCTAACTCTGGGCCCACTTCAGATCTCCTGTCATCTGGGCTGTCCAATTTGAATCGTAGCGTGAAATCTCAGGCCCATGTGGATGTGGGAGTGGAGGGAGGGGGTCCTTGATTAAGAATTAATAATAAAGAATTGGGAGAGGCCCAGCCCTTGATGCTCGCCAGCTGTTCACCTGACCCTCCCCTAACTCTGGTCAACACGACAGAAATTCGTAACATGAGAGAGAGAGAGAGAGAGCTAATGCTATGCATGTTGAAGATGTTCTTTTTTTTTGTTTTTTGAATTGACTGTTATTCATGAGAGAACTTACACATATACATAACTGTTATTTGTATCTACATTGGATGTAATATTATTCGGGAATCAGACTCGTTGTTCACATTGTGCGTCTTGAATATCCTGACGGATTTCAAAAAAAAAATTCATTTTGACATTTAGCTCCATACGAGATTTACTTTTCCCATTTTAAATTTGGATGGGGTTTGGTACCACTTGTGATACACTATACTTTTGCTCTATTAAAAAAAAAACTATGTCATTGAGTTTATATAATCTATTATTTGACATGCACTTTATGTCTATTATCAAAAATTCACTTTAGAAATACATGTTATTCTTCTTATGTACCAACTTGTTTCATATATTATCTTTTCAAGTTTGTTACATCTACCTCAAAATTCTCATTTCAGCTACACTCATTTCAAAAATCGAAACCATAGTGTTATAATAATTTTTCCATTTAATCTGCACGGTTTGAACTTAAACCAGTGAATCTTTATTTTAAAACAAGTTTACATTCAGCAGTTCTTGTACTCAAATCAAACTTCCTCAAAAATGTTGCCGCAGTCTTCAACCAATAATTAAAAATAAAAAATAAAAATCTCTTAAAACAAGTCCGGCCCCCCAACAAGATGAACGGCCATAATTACTTAAAAGCTTCAGGATAAATAAAAATGTAGGAATCCAGTAATGACCTTGTCATCATCATCATTAGCGTAATTAAGAGAGCATATTTGCACATCTCTTAATGCACGCTTAACTAAATTATAACAGTAATGGGGAGGTTTGAGTGCAGTCACGTTACCATCATTGCTTACACAATGTAAAATTAGCACACCTTAAAAGTGCATATTATGTAAATGATGCAATGAAGATGAGTGAGTTGATGATGTAAAAACACTAGTGGCATGCATCTTTTATGAGTGTATTACATATGTACGTGTGTGTAAAGGGCCGGAATAATTCGAAATAATATGTCAGTCGGGGACTTCAAACTCAGGATCACACAACAAAGCTCTACAGCTCGGTGTGACCACATATAGTCATGTGTGAATGCTGCATGATGTAAAACTAGTCGAATCTTTATCAGTTTATGTGTATATGCATGTACTTATATATTGTATGAATGTTAATAAAATATTCATGTTGTATATGATTTTTCTACGTTACTGGTTATAAGAAATTGTATAAACCAGCTCTCTTGTATTGACTAGTCAAACCTCCGTTCATTTCTATTGACACCTCTACTTAGTTGTAGATTCATGTATGTACAACGAAACAAAATAAAAATCGATTACTTTGTTCATTCTTATATTGAAATGACACGGCTCTAAATGCACAAAAACTTAAATAAATTAAATAAAATCTTCTTCTTTTTTTTTTTCTCGGAGATCAAGTTAAAGAGGTTCTAGAGACTTCGACAAGTCTCGAACCCAGGATTGGCGATTCCCTTATATTGACTTCGTCATGTACGACATCTTGCTCGACGACCATAAGGAGGCAGCTGCCATCAGAAGAAAAGCTTTTCGATCCTACTACAATGCGATTACGCGAACATTGTATCGCCGGTCGTATGATGGAATCTTATTCCGATGCCTTTCACACAAAGAGGCATAGGAGGCGCTCAAAGAAGCTCATGACGGTACATGTGGAGCTCACCAATCCGGATTTAAGCTCGGAGACCGGCTTCGAAGACTTGGCTACTATTGGCCGAAGATGATCCCTCACGCTATCGTCTATGCTAAGCGAAGCCTGTCAGAACCACGGTAACTTCATCCATCAAGCATCAGGACATATTCATCCAACATCCTCTTCATGGCCATTTGAGATGTGGGGAATGGATGTTATCAGACCCATCAGCTCTCTAACATCTAAAGAAAATCGCTTCATCTTGGCCATAACTGACTACTTCTCTAAGTGGGCAGAAGCTGTTCCCCTAAAGGAAGTAAAGACATCAGACGTGATCTAATTCATCAAGCATCTCGTACTCTATCACTTTGTCATACCCTGAGGAATTGTCCACGACAATGGACACCAATTCGTCAGCCAAGCATTTCAGAGACTCTATAACAAGTTCATGATCCAAAGTGTTTCTTCAACAACATACTATCCAGCTGCCAACGGTCTTGCAGAAGCCTTTAACAAGACTATTGGAAAGCTTCTCAAGAAGTTTGTCTCAAAAGTCAACGCGACTGGGATGACAACTTAGGCGAATGCCTCTGGGCCTACCGCACAACGGTGAGAACCCCGACAAAGGCTACATCATTTTTCTTAATGTACGGATGTGAAGTTGTATTTCCACTGGAGATTCAAATCCCATCTCTGCGAGTTGTCTTGACAACCAGGATGACAGATAAGGATAAGCACCGATTGCGCCTCTAAGAGTTAAAAGCTTTAGACGACAAACGCATACAAGCCCAAAAGTAAATAGAGCTCTATCAAGCTTGGATTTCTAGAGCCTTCAATAAGAAAGTCAGTGAACGAATTTTCAAGAAAGACGACATTGTCTTAGCTATCAGAAGACCCATGGTTATGGCACATATGACGAAAGAAAAATTTCAACCCAAATGGGAAGGACCATTTGTAGTAGAGTCTGTCTATTCAAATGAAGCATACCGCCTTATAACTCGAATGGCGACACGCTCATGATGCTGATCAACGAGAGATTCCTAAAGAAATACTATCCTTCAAGGGATACTTCTTATGATTAAGTTAATACTACATCACTGATCAAGGCTTCACCCTGATCAATCAGATGGATTAGGTTTGAGATCCAAAATATTTGAGAGAGCGCCAAAGAAAAGCTTTCTCATTTAACGGATCACATCATAGTCGATCGATGTCGAGCCGACCGAACATTGCTGGGATTATGATGCATGATGTCAATATTGAAATAAGGAATAAAGTTAGAAACTTTGATTTTAGCTTTGTTACTTTTCTCATGATCAAGTTAACACTACACCTCTGATCAAGGCTTTACCCTGATCAATCAGATGAATTAGGGTTTGAGATCCAAGATGTTTGGGAGAGTGCCAAAGAAAAGCTTCCTCATTAGACGGATCACATCACGGTTGATCGATGTCGAGTCGACTGAACATTGCTGACATTATGATGCATGATGTCAATATTGAAGCAAGGAACAAAGTTAGAAACTTCAGTTTTAACTTTGTCACTCTTCTCATGATCAAGTTAACACTACACCTCTGATCAAGTCTTCACCTTGATCAATCAGATGGATTAGGGTTTGAGATTCAAGATGTTTGGGAGAGCATCAAAGAAAAGCTTCCTCATACGATGAATCATATCACGGTTGATTAACACCGAGCTGACCGAAAGAGGTGACATTATGATTCATGATGTAAACATCAAAGAAAAGACAAAGGCAAAATATCATATTTTTTTAGCCTTGTCACTCTTCTCTAGTATATAGACATGCACCCATCTTCAACTTAGAAGAATAGGTCATATTTTAAAGTTGAGCTTGCCTAAGAAACAGTTTAGGTACTCTTCTTTCTGATCATTCCTCTCAATCCAGAAGGATGGCTTATCTAGCATGACTTTTCCATATGTAATGGTGGCATACCTCCCTTCTCTTGCTCGATTGATCGAAGCTTGACCCAACGACAAGGCATCCAAATAGTCAGATGAGCTGATTGAATGAGTTTATCTCATGTCTTATCAAGCCAAATTCATTGAAGAAGGTTTGTGAAGTATCTTTGCAGAACATTTCCATTATTTTCACATTCATATCAAGATGTGGTGATCGATCGACTCTCATGGTGGTTGAATGAGTTTATCTGATGGCTTATTAAGCCAAACTCATTGAAGAAGATTCGTGACGCATCTTTGCAGAACCTTTCCACTGTTTTCACATTCATATCAAGATGTGGTGATCGAATGAGGATTAAAGAGGACTCCATGAGGAAGGTTAATCTCCAGACAAAATTCTCGCATAATTTTTTCCACCTCCTTGATCCCCAGCTCATCTGCGGAGTGAAAACCCAAGAGGTACATCACGTTACATAAAGTAACAAAATAATCCAACGCCTCCGACGGCTAAAGGATAGAGGAAACAGTTGGTCTTTAAGCCCAACAAAAAATTCTCGACAACTCATCATGTTGAGGAAAATAGTATGGCTAGCCCAACTCAAACGGTAGTTGTTAAAGGCATATCAAATCTGTTGATAGTTAAGGGATTGCTAAAAATCCTTAGTGACCTGATCCCACCTTCCTTTCTAAAATCTCTTACCAATTTCTGTCCATGGAATGGTAGGACCATAAAAAGCTATAATTATTTTCCTAGTGAAATAATCATAGATTGAACCTATCATGTTAAAATTATACCTCTGGCATACCCTAATGTTAAGTTAAAATTATATCTCTAACAGTGATTTCTCTCAATTTTTCTAGTGGATAAAATTTCAACCGGTCAATTCTCTTCAATAAAATAACAAGTCCACCAAAATTGCTCTTATCGCATTACAGGTCCTGGCCAAGTAAAAAATTAAACATTTGACAAAAATTGCCAATATCACAATACAAATCCCTGTTAAGTTAATATTATACTTATGACAGTGATTCTCTCGACTTTTGAGAGTTTGATACTAAGTTAAATATCACACCTCTAACATCTATTTCATTGTTAAGTTAAATACTATACCTATGATAATGATTTTCTCTCGAGCTTTCTCATCAAATCTGAGACGTCCAATGTTAAGTTAATATTACACCTCTAGCATTCATCCTGCTGTCAAGTTAACACTAAACCTATCACAGTGATTTTCTCAGTTTTTTTAATGAAAACGAGACCTTCTTGATGCCAAGTTAATATCATACCTCTAGCATCTTGATGGTAAGTTCATATCATACCTCTAGCATACATCCTTATCAAGTTAATATCACACCTCTGATAATTCAATTTGCTCAAACTGTAAATACAAAGCCGTCACTTAACATTATACTACTGACGATAAAAACCTCTATAAATCCCCAGTGGATCAAACTTCAATTGTTATTCTCATAAATAGAATAGCAATAACATAAAATTCGTTCAAATCATGAATTCAACCTCTGTCAAGTTAACATCACACCTCTAACAGTAACCTTCTCAAATTTTCTAACGGAATTACTGAACTTTGAGTTGCTAAGTTAATCGTCACCTCTAGCAATCAAATTCAATCGCTTTCTTTTGTCTGATTTTCAAACACAAAAAGAAAATAAAGACAAAATGATGATAAAATTATCACTTTTATTATTTATATTAAAATTATAAAAGCGATACAAACACTCTCTTATTCAATAAGATAGAGTGTTACAAAAGAGAAAAAGGACAAAAAGTTATTCTCGCTCAGCGAAAGATTTTATTTGGTCCTTTAGGCATTGAATATCCCTTTTGGCGTGCCTCCTCAACCTCAACCAGAGCCTGAGCCCTCAACTCCTCCTCTGATAAAAATTTCTTCGAGGTTAGTTGTGTCCGGAGGGCTTCCAGCTCAGAAGAATGATCGTTAAGCTCTTTCTGCACCCGATGCCTAGTGGTCTCAAGCTCTTCTACTTTCCTCTTCTCGTTTGCAAGCTTCAGCTCATGATCCTGATTTAAGACTTGCGCCTTGGCGATTTCCACGCGAGCACTTACAATGATATCCTCCATAGTTTTGAAAATGATTCAGATTGATGGATGTCATTGATTAAGTTCTGATAGCTGAACCTGGAGTCATTAATATGACGGGTGCACTCAGCTATCCGCTCCTCAATCTCCTTCCATTCTCGTTCCTGAGTGGCGCGGAGATTGTCTGACACCCGTTGAGTATCAACAACCAGATTGATATTCTCCAGACTCCTAAGATCCTTTGAGTACGTACCCACTTGCTCGACCAGCACTTGATACACTTTCGTCCGATCAGAACTTCCAGTCTGCTTGATATTCTTGACTTGATTTTCAAGGAGAGATCGCACAAACTCTAATAGACTTCGCCCAGAGAGTACCTGTTCGATGCAATACTTCATCATCATGAAGAATTGCTCTACTATTTGGAGAGTGAGTTCTTCCATGATGTCCACAACTGGTGCTGGAGCCAACGGAGCACTTCCTGATCTGGTTTCCACGATAGAGATGGCAGTGCTCTTAGAAATTGAAGGTGATGCACTCCTTCCTCTTAAAATCACGGTTGCAAGCTTAGTGAATAGCTGCCTCATTTTCAAGGTCACAACAGGAGCTTCAGGAGTTGGATGGCTTCCTGTGTGACAATCTCAAGAGTAGACTTCACTGCGAGAGTTCTTACCGCTGGAGTTTGGGCAGAGCTGTCTTCTGCACTGATGCTTTTAATGTTAGCCCAAAAGCCCATCACTCTAGTTTTGATGATGATTAACTTAGGTAGTTATACTTTACTAATAATCTTGTGATTTTAAGTTTCAGATATTTGATCAAGATATTAGCAGGTGTTTGGCATCAACAAAGGAGTTTTGGAGCTAACACATGTAGATTCAAGAGCTCGCACGTCAAAATCGCATCTAGCACTCGGTTGGAGTCAAGCTCGTTGATCGTGTTTGGATCGAGTTGGCTTAGAGACAAGAAGATCTTGGTTTGTTTAGTATAAGATTGTGTTTAGATCTTGTATAAAGATTAGATAGTGTTGATATACTCAAGTTCACACTCACACAAGTTTCATTATGTTTGGGTTTTGGTTTAACCGATTTTGGATTTCCTATCAAAAATATAGATATATATCTTATATGTATATTGGATTCTATCCATATACAATATGCTTCAAATTTATTTCAATATCATGTTTTTGTATTTATACAAGTTTTGGAGAAAACAGTTTTACATTTCAAAGTTTGGTTTTTAGAAAATACGGTTTTTGTTTAAAGGCCAATTTTAATATCACAAAAATGGTTCAAAGAGTTTGTAATATGTGTTGATTTTTGGTCATACATATTTGTTCTTCAAAGATCTTACAAGAACTTATTTTTGTAAAATTTATGTATATTTATGGGATTTTATTGGAATTAAAATATCAAGTTTTCAAGTCCTGAAATTCCCAGCCAGACATATTGGCGGTCGACCGGACGGTCGATCGGACCAAGAGTCGGTCGACCGGACCGGTCGATCTATGTGCACGAGAATGTACACAGGCCAGCCATAGAAGGCCGGTCGACCGCGATCGACCGACTGAATGCACCCCACTATCGGGTGCTGGTCAGTCGACCGGGCGGTCGACCAGAGGTACAACGGTCAGAAAAGTGACCGTTGGCCGGTAGACCGGGCGGTCGACTGGAAGGGCAATTCTAGCTTTTCCAGATTACCAACGGTTAGTTTTTAGAGATGGTTATAAATACCCATCTCTTGGGCTGTTTTCATCAAGAAATTTAAGAGAAAATTTTTTCATTTTTACAAGTGTTTTGGCAACAAGTTTTCAAAGAGTTTTCGGGCTAAAAAATTTATCTTTTACTTGTTTTCAAGGGTTGAAAAAATCAGAGAAAAATAGAATATTTGGGATATTGGGTTTGATCTTCATTTTATCTTTATTTAGCATTTTTTTCAAGTATTTTTCTTTGTGATTTATTTTCCCAAGCACCTTGTTTTTCTCACACTTGAGCTATCATATCTATCCTATCTATAGGATCTTGTTTATAAGGAAAATTGGTTTTGTGGTCTTTGAGATCACCAAGAGTTGTAACCTTTCTTTACTTTGGGTTTGTGTTCATCCCTCTTGTGTAAAGATGATTGAGATTGAGTTTTGAGTTTGTTGGTATCCCTCTAAGTGTAGAGGTGATTGTTGAAGTTTTGGCTTAGTACCTTATCCCTAAGTGTGAGGTAATTGTTATTGGCTTAGTGCCCATCCCTCTAAGTGTAGAGGTGATTGTTTTTGTGCCTAACCTCTTGTGTAGAGGTTGTTTGTTGGAGAGAAGAGTTATGTACTCCTAAGTTGTATTTGTCAAATCCTCAGTAGAGGTTCCCTGTGTGGGAAGTCCTGTGTGGACGTATAGTGAAAATCCTTCTGTGTGAAGGCGGGGACGTAGAGCAATGGCTCGAACCTTAAAATATATCTTGGTGTGCGTTTGATCCACTATCTCTGACTCTCTTATCTTGCATTGATTTATATTGCTCATATCTTATATGCTTGGTATTGTTTGTGCGTGCTCATACTTGTGTTGAACCAAGAGAGCTTCATATAGCACCTCAACTCTTATATAGAGGAATTTAGAGGAGTTAATACAGAGCCCTTCACCGGGAATTCGGCTACACTCTTTGGTTACACATAGTGTGTTGCAATTAGTTTTTAAATTCTTCATCATTTGTCATTAGATTAGCTATACACCTATTCACCCCCCTCTATGTGTATTTTCAATTGGTATCAGAGCCTACGCTCCTGATATTAGGTTTAACCACCTAGGAGTGAGATCTTAGATATCTAATCTATATTTGTATTTTCACACTTATTGTTTATACACTCATAGATTTCATGACCCCTTCTATGTTTGATGCTTCTAACATCAATATATGAAAACTTAGAATAAGTGCCTATTTAAAAACCCTAGGTATGCATGTTTAGCTTACTACTATCAAGAAATCTTATATTGGTAATAACAAGCATATAGAGGCCAATGCACAAGCCCTAGAGGCACTTAGACGCACTCTAAGCAAAGATTATCTTTTTATGATTTCTCATTGTGATTTCACATTTGCCGTGTGGAACACTTTGACTTCTCTCGCGCTACAAACGACAAACCACGTGGAGAAGGAATCCAGTGGAGATGAGTCCGACGAAACTTGCTATATGGTCCAAGGGATTAACTCTCTTGAGGTACATTCGGAAACTCATCTATATAATTGTGCTAGTTCTTCAGGGGATGACATTATGGATGTCGATGCTTTGAATGAAGAACTATCTATTGTATGTGAAAACCTGCTTGAAAAGTATCAAGTTTTAAAAAGAAAAGCTTTAAAATAAAAGAAGAAAATAAGAATTTGTCTTCAAAACTTGACATTGTTTTGTAAGAGGGATGAGATTTCAAATGAAAGGGACTCATTGAAATCCCAACTTGACCTTGTGTTAAAGGAAAATGAAATTTTGAAAAATAAAAATGTTAGTGATGATGTTGTGAAGAAAAATAGAGTTTTGTCTTCAAAATTTGATTTTGTTTTACAAGAGAATGACTCTTTGAAAACTAAAATTGCTATGATTTCAAAAGAATTAGATTTGATTACAAATGAAAATAAATGTTTGAAAAATGATTTGTCTTTTCATGTTTGTCATACTACTATAGATTCATCTTCTATTAACAAATATGTTGCATGCTCCACTTTGTCTTCAAGTATTAAAAATGATATATGTGTGTTGAAGAAAAATGTTGATTGTTTGGGCTCCACTTTGATCCAATGTGCTATGGATCACAAGAAATTGAAATCCATGTTTCGAAAGAAACATGCACCACATGGTCATGCACACCATACACGGCATAACATGCTTCTCATGTTCACACACATGACACTATGTATGCTCATGTATATACTTGTACACATTGTGGACGTACGGGCCACCTTGCAAAATTTGTTATGATAGGATACATAATTCAAATTTTGCAAATAAATTTTTTGGGTTAGGGAAGGTGCTAACTCCTATAGACCCAATAAAGTATGGGTACCAAATCTACTCCTATTTTATTTGATGTAGGTGTGGGCTCACGCTTGACATGAGAGTATGGTACCTTGATGGTGGATGCGTTCCGAGCTAAATGGTGACACTTTTGGATGCACCACTTTCAAGGAAAGTTTAGTGGGAGGACCACCATGGTTTGGAGATTTATTGATTAACCCTAATGGTTTTGGTAACTATCTCTAATTCCCATTTAGTTTACATGCTCTCATTGATTGATTTTTCGCATGTTTTGATTTTTCATGTTCATTATTTTAAATGCCATGTTAATTAGACTTGTGATATACATATGTAGTATATGAGATACACCCATGTTCATATGGATTTATATTTTGTGTTCTCACTCTAGTTTAGCTATGTGTATATCCTAGAGTTAAAATATGTGCATCTACCTTAATGATCATATTTGTTTGTGGTTTTTGCACTTCATGTTTTGATTACTTGTTTGGATGTAGTTTTCATTAAAACTTGTGTTTATACATGTACAACTAGTGAGCCACATTTGATTATTATATGTTTATACTTTGTTGCTCATTTGTACTTATTAGATGTACTTATATAGCCTAGTTTTGATGATTCTTGCATTTTAACTTGTATTCCTTATTTTTGTACATGTTTTCATATAAATGTGTTTAGCTTCATGTATATGTCAATTTTCCAAAACTTTAGACATGCATATCTATCCTAGAGTCACTTGCTTGTCATGCAAATTTTTATTATGGACTTATTTGTGTTTGGGATATGTATGTATATTTCTAGTTTAGACAAAACACACATATACCTTAAAGCCTATTTAGTTTTGATGATTTTCATGTTGTTAGAAGGAATTTCATATGAGCTTCATTGTCTCTTTCCATGATTATACTTTTCACATGATTCTTGTACATTCACATTATTTGTATTTACTCATTACTTTATTTTATGAGTACATTGTTGAGCTTTATATGTCTTGAGTGTCAATTTTGGGTAAAATGCATGCTTCATGAAATATATGATTTGATTTCATGTTTTGAAAAATCTATAACTAGTTATTTTAAAAATTATCTTAAACTAGTTCATATTCTTTCATTGGTAGAGTTTTCAAACATATTAAGCTATTTTCAAACTCATATTTTCGAAAACCCCTACCAACATAAAGGCCGATTGGATGGGCGACCATGCCTTGTATGCTCAAAATTAAAAATCTATTTAAACATGTGCATGAATTGGGTCATAGTTATGAGTTATACACATGAATTTCATCAAACTTTATCTTTGTATACTCATATGTGTTTTCCTATATATGTATGCTTCATACTTCAATTAGTATTAATTTCAATTGGTATATTTATTTTCATACATATATATGATTTGATTGTGCTTACAACACCTTTACATCTTTAAGCACAAATTATTTCTTCCTAAGCTTGATTTAGTCCATAATGACAATTATTTTTCAATTGGTATCTTATACAAGCTTATGCATTGTTTTTATTGATATTTCATAAAGGGGGAGAAAAATTCGTGTGTTATCTTTCAATCGGTTTTATTTTCAATTGGTATCTTACTCCCACTTTTATGATGAAAAATACTTTATTTTGGTATATGCTAATATTTTTAATATTGATATCAATAATCTTAAATTGGTATTATTCTCTATTTGATATCCTTATTGCAAAATGAGTTGTGTTTATCAAAAATGTGATTTTTACTTTCAATTGGTATCAAACTTTTACAATATATATTTTTCAATTGGTATTAAAATTTATAAGATATTTTCAATTGATATCAAAAACTTACCATGTTTCATTTTCAATTGATATCAAAAATCGTCTATTGTTATCTCAAAATTTTATTTACAAATGATACCAACATTTATTTTTATTAACTATAATTTTCAATTGGTATCTACAATTTAATTTTATTGGTATTAAAATTTGTTTTGTTGACTTAAGAAAATTTATAAATTTGTTTTAAAAGTGATTTTAACATGTTCTGATATGTATTGCTTATATGCAATGGGAGCTTAACATCTTCTCTATATATAAATTAATGTTGAGTGTACTTTTCATATTGAAGTGATTGACCTCTCTTTGATATATAGTACACGTGTGTAAGGGAAGCTTAACATCTCTACTCATACATTGTATATTATGCTTTATGTGGTTAGGGTCTAGTCATCTCTTTTTATATAATGCATGTATTCAGGAGGAGCTAACTTTACGTCTCTCCTCTTCATGAATGTATATCACATATATATCTTTATTGCTTGTTTTTCTTTCGCCCTTTTGTTGATGAATTGACAAAAAAGGGGAAACGTATTTGGTGAGTTTATATATGCATGTTTATTTTATTTTCTCGTTTATGCAAAAAGGGGGAAAAGAATTTGGTAAGTTTATGCATATATGTTTTGTTTGGTTTATGCATTTAATTAAATATCTATTTGTTTATTGCTATGCATGAGTTAAGGGGGAGCTTCTATGAAGCTTATCTTTAATCCATGCATATATAACTCCATGAGTTTTGTCATCATCAAAAAGGGGGAGATTGTTGGCCCAAAGCTCATCACTCTAATTTTGATGATGATTAACTCATGTAGTTATAGCTTACTAATAATCTTGTGATATTTAGTTTCAGATATTTGATCAAGATATTAGTAGGTGTTTGGCTTCAACAAAGGAGTTTTGGAGCTAATACATTTAGATTCAAGAGCTCGCACGTCAAGACGAAACTAGGGTAGGTGAAACCCCGGCAGCAGGGAGGTTAGCCCTAACAAGTCCAATGGTCGGATTTGCTCTGGGACCCCGATGATGACATCATCTTAATCGCGGAACCCGGCTGGATGCCTTTAGGATCAACACTTTTTCTCTGACTCTGAAGAGAGCCTAAGGGAACAGTCTTGGCAGGTACTGAGGCCGACACTGATTCATTTTCAGTTGCTTACCTTTCTGTGACTTCCTCTGACAATTCCTCATTCGTAACCACTGCAGGGCCTTTGGTACGACGGCTTCTCAGATGTAGTGGATCTCGGAGTCTTCATCCTCTTCGGAGCCAACATGGATAGGCTCAGGATCTACTTCTGACGTAGAGATTCTCTTGGAAGGAGCTTCAGTCACAGGCTACATTCGAGACTTCTTCTGACTCGAGCTAGCCTCAGTAGACTGAGATCGAGTGTGCTTCATAGCTGCTCCTCATAAACGTCTTTGATGGGGGTCTTTAGCAGGCTTCTTTTCATGTCCAGCATCTTCCGTCTGACCAATCTCGAGCTCAGCCTAAAGGAATTCATCCATCCCCTATAAACGGGTGTTCTTGGAGCCCTTCTTTGCTTGAAACATAGCCTTGATTCACTTAATGTAGGTGTTGTTTATGTTATACCCCGACACTGAGTCTGCTATTAAATACCATGCACAGAACCCAAGGCTGGTGTAAGAGTTCAGTGTCTTCTATGGTAGGTTGAATCTTGCTTCTATTCCTCCAATCACATTGAAGTACCACACCCTTGCTCCTTCGTACAAATTGCCGCTAAAACGAAGGCCTAAGTTCGGATTACCTACATATAACTGATCATACTCGAATTGGTGAGCAAACTGGTTTGGCAAATAGGGTTCTATTGTGCAAACGTTCCCTTGCCGGAAGACCAGGTATCCTGGGCGAATATTAATCAACCACCAGAAAACCTTAGCTGAAAGGGTGGTGAATCCATCAGAACTAGGACGATCAAAAAATCGTTCCCTGTACGAGGCTCCTGGGAAGTCAGGGAAGCACTTCACTAACTAGTAGTTCTCGCTGCTCTGAATAAATTGCCAGATCATTAACATGTACCAACCACTCCAACTCGAGCGCTCTAGTCGCTGGACAAATGGCATAGAATCCTCAGATGACTGCACTGCTGACATCAGAAATGGGCAGTGCATGACGTACCATGACATGAAGTACGTGTAAGGCAATTCTACACGAGGATTTGGTGTCTTCACCTTAGGTTTACCATCCGAGCCGACGACAACATTGTCCTTTTTGTCTTCTTCAGCCACTACATTGCAAAATTTTTGATATAAAACTCGAAGCCCGCTCTAAAGATAACCTACCACAGTAGGGAGCAAGCCGAGAGACCGACCATGAGTAAGAAGAACAGTCGGGTAAACTACATCGGTGACAGTGACCTCATGAGGCAGTGTGGGTACAACACACCGCTTCAACCACAACATCAGGAACCCCGCCACTAAGGCTCTGTCCGAGATGGGAGTTTTTGCCTGGTGGTGAAAACAATCAAAAACAGTATCAGGCTTGAAGGTGTCTTCGTTTGACTCTGTTGTATACGAAGTTACTGATTCAGAAATCTTCTCTGTGATCTCAGTATTGGTGCTGCCCGCTAGTCGGGATACTAAACCCGATTTTTCTCCTAAACCTCGAAAGAGGTAGTTAGCCCACAACATCTTCTTAACTCCTCCAGACCTCCACCCGGTCACTTGAGCGCAAATATGAAAATGATAAAAGACCTCCCAGTAGATCTCATACACTTGAGGAGCATCTTTCTTCAATAGGTATAATTCTTTAGTACCAGGAATGTACTGAAATACACCTAAAAGAGGTGAATATGTGTTTTGCTAATCAAATGCAATTTTAAAGCTACTTATGATGAATTATTGATTGTACAGTGCATTGCATATTTAGTATCACATGTGTCACATTTTCACATTTATTTTATAATAAACTCTGCTATTTAATTTATTTTAATGTTTAATGGTATGCAGGGTAATTTATGGAGAAAGAGGAGAAATGAACAAGTTTATCCAATTAAATTTGAAATTTTAAAAACTCAAGCAAATCAATGAAGTTCTACTAAAATTTAGAGGTTTAGAAGTAATTCTATCCAAAAACTAGAGCAAATCAAAGAAGATAACACCAAATAAAATCAGTTAAAATTGAATTTTTGAAGATCCATTTGGTTAACTTGAAGATCAATTAAGATAATCCCATCAAGAAGTTTATAGGCAAATCTTATCAGAAAATATGGAATAACAGATAGAGGATATTATCAAATCTATTCTAATTAAATCAGATTTTATTGGATTTATTAACCTTTCTTGAGAAATCAATGAAGATAATCTCAGATCCAAAAGTTCAGAGATGAATTTATCAGTATACAAAGAGATAATAAGGATAAGGATATTGGTTGACCCTTTGACACTCCTTTTATCCTATAAATACTGCAAGTTCTAAAGGCAAAGGGGAATGATTAAGCAGAGAGTAGAATAGATTTTTGTATAGGTTTAACCTAGGTTCTTCTTTCTCTTTTAATGTAATTTTTATTTTTCTCTATGTAACTGAGAGGAGATAATAGTTTCATGGAGGAATGAGAAAGGAGCTTGTACTGAGAGTGATCCCAGTGTAAGTATTCATCTTTTATTTTATTGTTATTTAATCGAATCAAAAGTTACTTTTTCTTCTTTATTCTTATTTTGGTTTGCTTTCCTCTGATGTGTTGTAATCCAAGTGAATTCAATAGCCTCAAGACTCATTCGCCATTGCAAGTGCCCTTGATGACCTATGGTGATGAACAACTTTAGCTTGCTCTTTTATTCGTAGTGTAGATTGGGAGCGGGGAAGATCCTACACGCCATGCTTAATCGCCTTCAAAGACTAGGTAAGTTATAGCGATAGATCCAAGGTATATGAGCACGAAAGAAATAAGTAATAATTTTTTAGTTTTCTTTTAATTCTTAGTTTTGAATTCTACTCCAAAACCAATATTATCCTCTTTATTTAGTTTTTCCATTTCTTTTGTAAATAAAACAACAACAAAATCATCTTTTCTTTTACCTCTTCTTCACATCTCCTAACTTAACTTTTTATTTTCTTATTCTAAAACTGAGAAGAAATTCCTAACATGTTTTGTAAACTCAAAAAGAAACGAACTTACTTAAAAGCTTCCATCGCTAGTCTCTCCTTGTGGATCACGACCGCAAAGCTACTTGTTATCGCCGTAGTACTGAGCACTTGCACTTTCTATCTTAAGCTTTGAATTTCTGTATTTTCTATATGCAAGTGTAAACTCAATTAAATTTTGGCGCCGTTACCAGGGAGGGACGGTAAGTTTTCATTTTTTTGGTTTACTTAAACAATTTAACCTTTTCTTTTTTATTTTGTGTGCAAGGGCTGAATTTAGGAATCAAAGAGCTGCAATTGACATATTGCTACTCTGTACCTCTCCTTAAGAAGGCAAAACATCAAACCCACAATTGTGCCGCTCAAACACGACAAAAGACGTGTTTTCGCGTATTTATGGTGGACTACTAATTGATCTTTGTATTAGATTTTCTTATTAATTTATTTTACACACTGTATTTAATTCAACAATAAAGTGATTGCTTGTAAATGTTAAAAATGGTTTAGATTTGCATTTAGGTACATGTCTAATTCATTTATCTTTTACATTAATGTTGATGAGTGCTAAAGCAAAGATTATGTGTGCATAGCATTTAGTATAAGATTCATTCTTATATGAAATATTGCTTGAGTGTTACTTTTCTATATACTTGTATACTGCACTAAACTGAACTAAGGCTTGTCCTATAAACAAGATAATGTAGGAAAATCATTACCCTCCCTTAGCTCACAAATAATTGAAAAACACCTAGAGGGGGGTGAATAGGTGTAAATGCTAATCTAGAAACTAAGTGCGCTAAATGCGGAAGCTTAAAAAATAATATTGCAATCACACTTAATACAACACACAAGTGTAGCCGAATTCCCCGCGAAGGGCTCTGGACTAACTCCTCTTGATTCCCCTAAATATAGGTTGAGGTGCTATATGAAGCTCTTGTGGTTAAGTATAAGTGAGGCACACACACAAGCAATCCAAGCATATAAAGAATAAGCAATATGAATCAATGCAAGGACAATACAAGCAAATAGATATGTTTGATATGAAAGATGCTATGCACAATATAAAGAGAGAGAGAGGCAATGGATCAAACGCAAATACAAAGATATGTTCCGAGGTTCGAGCCCCTAGCTCTACGTCCCGCCTTCACCGAGAAGGATTTTTAATCCACTAAAGGAGTACCGAACTCCTCTCTCAACCTTACAAGCCACCGAGGCTATACAACCACAATCCACCTCTACCGAAGAGGGATAAGGCCCGTAGCCAACAACAAACACAATCACCTCTACCGAAGAGGGATCCAAACCAATACCACTCGATCACCTCTACCAAAGAGGGATACACAAATATAAGGAGGGTTTACAACTTGGAAGCTCAACAACCTCAAACACTTCTCTTTTCCACAAAACAAAGATCCTAAATAGATTAGGATAGAAGATATAGCTCAAGTGAAAAAACTAGGTGTTTGGAAAATAAAGACTCAAAGAAAAATACTTGGGAAAACTCTTGTAAAGAATAGAAAATGAAAACCAAGACAAATCTCCCAAAATACTCTTTTCTTTGATTTTTCCAAAAACCTAAAACAAAATAAAGATAGATCTTTTTGGCACTTAAACTCTTTTGAAAACTTGTTTAAAACACTTGAATATTAGATAAATTTTGGCTCTTGAAATCTCATCTAAAACCCTAAAGAGATGGGGTATTTATAGCCTCAAAACAAAACTAGCCGTTAGGCTGATCTGGCAGCCTGACAGGCTAGCGGACGGCCGGCCGGCCGACCGCCAGCGGTTAGAAATATTACCGTTGGGGTATCCGGTCGACCGCACGGCCGACCGCCCAGATACAGAGAGCAAAGCTCTCTGGTCCGGTCGGCCGCCCGGCCGACCGTCCCTGTGTCTGCCAAACGTGCACAAGCCTGTGCACGTCGGTCGACCGCAAGGGTCGACCGGCCTTTGGTGCGGTCGGCCGACCTGGCCTGTTAGCCACAATTCTGGGACAGAAACACATGTTAAAAATATTTCTAAAAATTCTTTTAAGTCTTATAAAAATACCCAAAAATAGTTTTAACATTTTGCATTGATATATAACTTATGATAAAACATTTTAACTCAAATATCAAGCATATGAAACTATTTTGTGTCTTATCATTTTTATCAAAAAACCAAAACTTGTATTTTATCAAACTTGAATTTTTCAATACATGAATAGGAAAGTCAAAATAAGTTTGTATAGGAAGTTTAAGCATTCATGTATAGAAAGAATACATCTACTATACATATAAACCATTTAAACCTGTTTTGATCAAACTATTCATGAAAACCAAATCCAAAACATGAAACGTGTGTGTATTGTGCACTTGAGCATATCAACTATACTAAGCTTTACAAATGGATCTAAACACAATAAACTATAACTAGGATGCCTAAGTCTTCTTGACGATCTTCCATCTTCAAGTCGACTCGATCCCAAACGTGATCCACCGAGTGCAAAGGTATGATCTTGATGCTTGGGCACGGGAATCACCAAGTGAAAGCTTCTAAACTCATCTTTTTGAAGCAATCACCAACTAATATCTTGATCAATGATCTGTAACTAAAATCACAAGATTATTAGTAAACATAACTACATGAGTTAATCATCATCAAAACTAGAGAGGAAGGCCTCCGGGCCAACAATCTCCCCTTTTTGATGATGACAGAACTCATGGAGTTATATATGCATGGATTAAAGTTAAGCTTCAAAGAAGCTCCCCTAACTCATGCATAAACAAAATAAACATAAATATGCAATGAATATTAAACATGAAACATGCATAGATATGCATAAACAATAAAAGGCTCTAGATACACAATGAAATGTTCAAAAATAAAACATGCTCTAGATACCAATTAAAATTAAACTAAATTAAACTCAATATATGCAAGACATAAATATGCATATATAAAACATAGTCAAACTCAAAATCTTTCTCCCCCTTTTTGTCAATCATCAATAAAGGGGTAAACAATCAAAAACAAAAACAAAATCTTCTCCCTCTTTTTACTACAAAGAAACAATCATCAATAAAGGGGTAAAAACAAAACCAAATCAATAAATTTTTCTCCCCCTTTTTGTCTAAAACAAGGAATCAATAAAGGGGTAATAATCAATTAGGATATCAATTGAAAATATGTCAAAGTAGCATCTTGATACCAATTGAAAGTAACCATAGATCAATAAATAAATGGTATATGCTATATACATTTATGAAGAGGAAGACGGTAAAGTAACTTCCCTACATATATACATTATATGAAAGAGGGATGACAAGCCCTAATTCACATAACGCATATTATGTAATGCATAAGAGGAGATGTGAAGCTCCCCCTACACACGTATACCACATAAAGAAGAGATGTCAAGCTCTTCAATACAAGATACACTCATCATGAATCTATATGTAGAAGAGATGTTAAGCTCTCCTTACATATAGGCATTACAAATCAAAACCTTTGAATTTTTCTTTAAACAAAATTTTGAGATACCAAATTTTAAAACATTCAAATAAACATCTTGATATCAAAAGAGAGTATTTTTCTTTTTAAATATATGATATCAATTTAAAATTTTTATTTTCTATCATAAAGTAAGGGAGTGGAAATACAAATACCAATGTAAACATGAAAATCGAATTTTCTTCCCCTTTATGGAATACCAACAAAACACACGCATAGGCTTGAAATAAGATACCAATTGAAAATTGAATCAATTGAAACAAAGTTGAAACTCAAGCTTAGCATAAACACAAACATATATATGTATGAAAAATAGATACCAATTGAAATTGATATTCTTTGAAATGCAAGCATACATATATGAAAATATATGAGTATACAATAAAAGTCAATATTGATACCAATTGAAAGAATTCAATGATACCAATTGAAACAACAATAATGATCAAGTGTATACATCATATAACTACCACCCAACCATGTTCAAGTTTAAAAAGATTTTCAATATAGAGCATACATGAGCATGATCTCCCATCCAACCACCCATTAGTTGGTAGGGGTTTTCAAAAATAGATTTGAAAAATAAAGTGTGTTTGAAAACTCTACCAAAATGAAGAATATCGCAACTAGTTATATGAAAAATTGTAAACTAGTACGAAATCCTTCAAGTAAGGAATAAAACAAAATTATTTTTCATGAAACATGAAATTCACATGATAATCATCACTCAAGTCAATGAAGCATAAATATGACTCATGAAAACAAACATATGAGTAAACAATAAATGTGAGTGTATAAATACAATGTGAAGATCATAATCATGAAAGATGGACAATAAGCTCAATATTTCTTGAAACATGAAAGCATGAAAATCATCAAAAACTATTTAAACTTCAAGGTATATGTATGTCCTATACAAATTAAAGTATACATACATATTCAAACACAACGAGTCCACAAAGATATATGCATGAAGGCACGTGGCTCAAAAAGATGTATATGTATAACAATAATTTGGATAAAATAGACATATACATGAAGTTAAACATAAACACATGGAAACATGTAAAACTCAATTTTCATTAAAGCAAATTTTATTTCAAGGTATATGTATGATTTGTCAACACAAGAAGTATACATACATATCCCTAAACACAATTGAGTCCATATGTATAGATTGCATGAAAAGCAAATGACTCAAGGGGGATACATGTATATCTTAAAGTTTGGCAAAATAGACATATACATGTAATGAAAACACATGATCATAAAACAAATTCAAAAATAGGAATACAAGTTTTAGAATGCATGGATCATCAAAACTAGACTATACTAGCACATCTAATGGATTCAAATAAGCAATCAAGTACAAACATATATAGATTTAATTGTGGCCCACTATATGCACAAATATAAATCCTAATCTTAATGAAAACTAACATCTAAACATGTAATCAACGCATGAATCATAAAACAAGATATGAATAAACATGAGAAACAAAAACATGATTATTATGTAAATTCACATGTTATTAAACCTATGATAAACATGATAGCTTAAACAAACGGTGAGAGCACAAAAGAATAGTCCATATTAAACATGGGTGTCTCAAAATGCTATACATGCATGTCAAGGATCTAATAAACATGGCATTATCATAATAATCTACAAACAATAAAACATGCTATATATGATAAATATGGAACGCATGTAAACAATAATAGGGAGTTAGGAGTCGTTACCAAAACCTAGAAGGCAACTTTCCTTGTCTCCAAAACATGGTGGTCCTCTCCACCAAACATCCCTTGAAAGTGATGCATCCAAAATGTTTCCTTTAAGTACGGAACGCATCCACTCCAAGGTACCTCTACTCTCACGTCATGCGAGAGCCCACTCCTACATCATAAACAAGAGGGGTGGTCTTTGGTACCCATATCTTATTGGGTCCATGGGGGTTAGTACCTTCTCTAACCCAAAGAAATTTATTTGCTAAATTAGAAACATGTATACGATCATAGCAAAATTTAGAAAGGTGGCCCTTACGTCCACAATGTGTACAAGTGTACACATGAGCATACAAGTGATGAATGTGTCCGTGGGAAGCATGTGTATGCCATGGAGGGTGTGCATGAAAAGATGAAATTTGTTTCTTGTGAAACATGGATTCCAAACGTGTGTGGCTCTTGGCACATTGGCTCAAAGTGGAGCCCAAACAAACAACCTTATTCTTAAGCATGAAAATATCATTATCAATCAAAGAAGAAGTGTGGCATGCAATAGGTGAAGTGTGTGATACTACCCTAGCATGGCAAACATGTGTATCAATCTTATTTTGCAAACAATCATTCTTCTTCAAACAAACATTTAAATCATTTGATATAGAAATTATTTTGTTTTTCAAAGTAACATTCTCTTTTAAAACAAAATCAATTTTTGAAGACAAGTTTTCATTTTCTTCAAAATATTTTCACAATCATTTTTATTTTTCAAAAAACTAATTTTCTTTTAGTGCAAGGTCTAATTGAGATCTCAATGAATCACTTTCATTATAGACCTCAACCTTCTCTTGCAAAACATTGTTAAGTCTAGAATGTAAACTTTTATTTTCTTTTTCAATTCCTAGACTTTTCTTTTTCAAAACTTTATATTTTTCTATCAATGTTTCACAAACTATAGATAGTTCTTCATTCAAAGCATGGGCATCATAATCATTTGAAGAACTAGCATCATCATCATCATCATCTAAGTGGGTTTCCGAGTGTACCTCAAGGGAGTCATTCCCTTGGACCGTATAGCATTGTTGTGGCTCGGATTCTCCACTAGACTCCTCCTCTTGTTGGATTGGCACTTGAAGCTCGGAGGTGGTGGTTTTGGTTGTCAACATATTCCACACTGCAAATGCGGAATCAAAATTAGAAGCAACCAAAAGATATTCTTTAGGAAGTGTGCTTCTAATGGCCTCAAGGGCTTGTGCATTGGCCCCTATATGATCACCATTACCAAGATAGCATTTCTTGGTAGCGGCAAGAAAAACATGCAAGCCTAGGGTCTTCAAATACATGGACATCCTATACTTCCAAACAACAATGTTGGAAGGGTCAAAACTAGGTGGGGTCATGAAGTCCATGGCAAACTATATGTGTGCAAACAAGCAAATGCAAATGAAAGATTAGCAAACAAAAGGATCTCACTCCTAGGATGTTAAGCCTAAGTATCAGGAGCGTAGGCTCTGATACTAATTGAAAAACACCTAGAGGGGGGGTGAATAGGTGTAAATACTAATCTAGAAACTAAGTGCGCTAAATGCGGAAGCTTAAAAAATAATATTGCAATCACACTTAATACGACACACAAGTGTAGCCGAATTCCCCGTGAAGGGCTCTGGACTAACTCCTCTTGATTCCCCTAAATATGGGTTGAGGTGCTATATGAAGCTCTTGTGGTTAAGTATAAGTGAGGCACATACACAAGCAATCCAAGCATATAAAGAATAAGCAATATGAATCAATGCAAGGACAATACAAGCAAATAGATATGTTTGATATGAAAGATGCTATGCACAATATAAAGAGAGAGAGAGAGAGGCAATGGATCAAACGCAAACACAAAGATATGTTCCGAGGTTCGAGCCCCTAGGTCTACGTCCCTGCCTTCACCGAGAAGGATTTCTAATCCACTAAAGGAGTACCGAACTCCTCTCTCAACCTTACAAGCCACCGAGGCTATACAACCACAATCCACCTCTACCGAAGAGGGATAAGGCCCGTAGCCAACAATAAACACAATCACCTCTACCGAAGAGGGATCCAAAGCAATACCATTCCGATCACCTCTACCAAAGAGGGATACACAAATATAAGGAGGGTTTACAACTTGGAGGCTCAACAACCTCAAACACTTCTCTTTTCCACAAAACAAAGATCCTAAATAGATTAGGATAGAAGATATAGCTCAAGTGGAAAAACTAGGTGTTTGAAAAACAAGGACTCAAAGAAAAATACTTGGGAAAACTCTTGTAAAGGATAGAAAATGAAAACCAAGACAAATCTCCCAAAATACTCTTTTCTTTGATTTTCCAAAAACCTAAAACAAAATAAAGATAGATCTTTTTGGCACTTAAACTCTTTTGAAAACTTGTTTAAAACACTTGAATATCAGAGAAATTTTGGCTCTTGAAATCTTATCTAAAACCCTAAAGAGATGGGGTATTTATAGCCCCAAAACAAAACTAGCCGTTAGGCTAATCTGGCAGCCTGACAGGCTAGCAGTCGGCTGGCCCGGCCGACCGCCAACGGTCAGAAATATGACCGTTGGGGTATCCGGTCGACCGTACGGCCGACCGCCCAGATACAGAGAGCAAACTCTCTGGTCCGGTCGGCCGCCCGGCCGACCGTCCCTGTGTCTACCAAACGTGCACAAGCCTGTGCACGTCGGTCGACCGCAAGGGTCGACCGGCCTTTGGTGCGGTCGACCCGTGCGGTCGGCCGATCTGACCTGTCAGCCACAATTCTGGGACAGAAACACATGTTAAAAATATTTCTAAAAATTCTTTTAAGTCTTGTAAAAATACCCAAAAATAGTTTTAACATTTTGCATTGATATATAAACTTATGATAAAACATTTTAACTCAAATATTAAGCATATGAAACTATTTTTGTGTCTTATCATTTTTACCAAAAACCAAAACTTGTATTTTATCAAACTTAAATTTTTCAATACATGAATAGGAAAGTCAAAATAAGTTTGCATAGTAAGTTTAAGCATTCATGTATAGAAAGAATATATCTACTATACATATAAACCATTTAAACTTGTTTTGATCAAACTATTCATGAAAACCAAATCCAAAACATGAAACGTGTGTGTATTGTGCACTTGAGCATATCAACTATACTAAGCTTTACAAATGGATCTAAACACACTAAACTATAATTAGGATACCTAAGTCTTCTTGACGATCTTCCATCTTCAAGTCGACTCGATCCCAAACGTGATCCGCTGAGTGCAAAGGTATGATCTTGATGCTCGGGCACGGGAATCACCAAGTGAAGGCTTCCAAACTCATCTTTTTGAAGCAATCACCAACTAATATCTTGATCAATGATCTGTAACTAAAATCACAAGATTATTAGTAAACATAACTACATGAGTTAATCATCATCAAAACTAGAGAGGAAGGCCTCCGGTCCAACAATAATCTCCTCACTCACTAACCCAAGCCTATGTAAAATTGAGTATATGTTGGCCCTAGGGACATTTTGGACTCAAATAGGAGATTGACCTAAAGGAGAAGTTGTTAGAAGTTGACTCTTGTCAAATCAGTGTCTAAGGTTGGGGATTGAGGGGTGAAACCCCAAAGATTAGTGGTTTGACATAATTAGGCATGTTGCTTAGGCACGGAAACCTCCCACTGATCTTGCCCTTACATGGCCGATTAACTTGTGGTTAGATTCTGCAATATACCCCACGTGGACAGTCTAACCAGTTAAGAGTTGTCTATATCTAAGGTTTACCCTAACTTAGGCTTGATTTTTTCCTTTTTATTTGTTTGCCTATTTTTGTTTTTTGTTTTTGACATCTTGGTGATATGGATTATAATTACAATTATTCATATGCAAATAGTGATCCATGTTTCACCCCGACCTCTTTTGACTCAGATAATACCAACCCGACATATCATAATTTTAATCAACCAAGTATGCCGGATTAGTCTTATCCGAATCAATATATACCCCAGTCTCTATACTATGAACAAGACTGAAACAATCATCACCACTCTTCACAGAGATAGTGGGGATACAACTCCCTGAGTCATACAATCAACTACCTTACCAACATCCAGCTTCATATACTCCTCCCGAACAACCATTAGAAGAATCAATTGATTAAGAAAAGAGGATGAAAGCCTTAGAAGAGCTTGAGCGATGAATTCAAATTCTAGAAGACTCAAAATACCGTCAAAATTTTTAAATCAAAGATCCTTACTCTATTTTTCAAGAAGAACATACCGTCTTAGAAAAGAGTACGAAATCCATGATTCAATTCCAAAGTGATCCCTTAAATATGATAGAAGGAAGACTTAGTCGATTGGAAAACATGCGTTGGAATAAGAAAACTCTCCCTACCCAATCTTTGACTATTTCTGACACTTCTAGTCATATTGATGATAATAAAGAATCATAGAATCTTGAAGACTTTGATCAAGATTCAATTTCATCACACAAACTTGAACTTGACCAATTTCAAACCTTGGACAAATTGGCAAGTTTTTCATTCAATGAGAATGAACGTGAATGTGAATGTGACCCCGATCCTTAACCTTGTGATTCAGTTGCCATCCTTGAATCTATTTGACTCTAGTATCTTTACCCAATTTGAACCAATTTTCTGAGCAAACATTTATTCTCGAACCCATAGATTTAGAAATTGAATCACCAATTTTGGATAGTCACATTCAATTGATGGAAAAGAATGTGAATTTCAATTTTTGAATTTGGACTCAACTCTTGAAACAAAACTGACTCTCGAACCCAAAGTTGATTTTTCTGAGTTAGTATTGGTTCCCAAACCTATCATTCTTGAGCTCAAGTCAACCATTCCACCAAGTTACATTCTTTTGTTGGACATAGTTATAGACCATGCTGACTTCGTGATGATTTTTCAAGACTGGTCATATAAATGGAATATGATAGGATCTTTCATGATCCTATTCATATTGGGATTATAATTATGTAAATAGAAAAAAGGTCAATAAAGGTGGGTTCCTTGAACCACCGCATTATCTTAATTGGGTAGTAACGCTTGGCCTAATCTGACCGCCACCGAAACCACCACCTTAAGGTAATATTTTCCTTCCCTTTCTTCTTTTTCATGCATTTATGCATTCAAACATAAATTGAGGACAATGCATGAGATAGGTGTGGGAGAGAGTTCTAACATAACATAAGTTTTCTTTTTATTTATAAAAAATATTAACATTTTCTTTGCTTTTAAAAACTTTTTGAAAAGCGAAACAATATCTTGACCTATTTCTTATAAGAAATTAAGTTAATTTTAAAGAATAGGAGAATCATAATTAGAATTTTTTGTACTTGGTCAAAATAAAATTATTTGTTTGATTTCTAGGGTTAGGAAGAAAATTTTAAAAAATAATTTAGTTTTGATTTTTTACCTTGATAAAATATGCATCCTTTATACGCTTACACATTTAAGGTTCAAAAACAAAGATTCTTATGCCTTATAAAAAAAAAAAGAAAAAAGAAGATATATATATGTCAAAAATTCTCTGATTAAGCTGGGTATTTGTGCCTCATAAAGCATAAGTATTCACGCCTATAAGTAGTTCATATAATAAATAAAATTCTTAGTTTTATGATTTTATTTGCTCGAGTCCTTAAGTCCTGGGGTGTTTTCTCACCCGGTGCCCTAAGACCGTCCGGTTTGGGTGTCACCGACTAAATGATCGTTACATTGGCAAACTAGAAAGCTTAATAGAACTAAGGAATAATAGCATCAAAAATATGAAAAAAATAAAGGCATAAAAGTTAGAGTTAAAAGACCCTTAGACAAAAATTCACGGTCACGAAGATGCATATGACTTAGGGTAAAGTAATGACTAGATGAGAAATATAGTTTGACTCCTTATCTTGATTGATAATAAGTTTTTGACGAGAGACTAAGTTCAGAAATGAAAAACTCAATTTTCCTATAACTTTTAGATTACTTGAACTCTTACAATAATACTTCAAATAATTTCTCTCTTTTTCAAAATGCTTTTCGAAAATAGTAACAATTTGTTTCTCTTTCTTTATGAATTTTGTAGGTGTAATCCACTGAAAATTCTCACGAGATAAAACTCATCCTCTAGGGGTAACCTAGAGGTTTAACGGCTTTTTGCATATGTTAAGTGCAACCGTGATTCATACGAAAGTGTGTTAGATTAATTTTTTTGTTTTGCTCGAGCACGAGCAAAAGATAGGTGTGGGGTATGATTGTACACATGCATTGCATATTTAGTGTCATATGTGTCACATTTTTACATTTATTTTATAATAAAACTCTTCTATTTAATTTATTTTAATATTTAATGGTATGCAGGGTAATTTATGGAGAAGGAGGAGAAATGGTTAAATTTATCCATTTAAATCTGGAGTTTAAAAGCTCAAGCAAATAAATGAAGATCTACTCAAATTCAGAGGTTTAGAAGCAATTTTATCCAAAAACTGGAGCAAATCAAAGAATATAACACCAGATAAAATCAGTTAAAACTGAATTTTTGAAGATCTATTTGGTTTAACTTGAAGATCAACTAAGATAATCCCATCAAGAAGTTTATAGGCAAATCTTATCAGAAAATATGGGATAACAGATAGAGGATATTATCAAATCTATTCCAAATAAATCAGATTTTATTTGGATTTATTATCCTTTCTTGAGAAATCAATAAAGATAATCTCAGATCCAAAAGTTCAGAGATGAATTTAACAGTATACAAAGGGATAACAAGCATAAGGAGATTGGTTGTTAGGCCAGCGATTTGAACTCATCTCTTCACCACCCTTTGACACTCCCTTTATCCTATAAATATTACAATTTCTAAAGGCAAAGGGGAACGAATAAGCAGAGAGTAGAATAGATTTTTGTATAGATTTAAACTAGGTTATGTAATTTTTATTTTTCTTTATGTAACTGAGAGGAGATAAGGGTTTCATGGAGGAATGAGAAAGGAGCTTGTACTGAGAGTGACACCGAGGTAAGTATTCATCTTTTCTTTTATTGTTATTTAATCGAATCAAAAGTTATTTTTTCTTCTTTATTCTTATTTTGGTTTGCTTTCCTCTGATGTGTTTGTAATCCAAGTGAATTCAATAGCCTCGATACTCCTCCGCCATTGCAAGTGTCCTTGATGGCTTATGGTGATGAACAACCATTCCTTTACTAGTTTAGCTTGCCCTTTTATTCGTAGTGTAGATTGGGAACGGGAAAGATCCTACACGCCATGCTTCATCGCCTTCAAAGACTAGGTAAGTCATAGCGATGGATCCAAGATATATGAGTACGGAAGAAGTAAGTAAGAATTTTTAGTTTTCTTTTAATTCTTAGTTTAGAATTCTACTCCAAAATCAATATTCTCCTATTTATTTAGTTTTTCCTTTCTTTTGTAAATAAAACAACAGCAACATCATCTTTTTTTTTAACCATCTTTTTCACATCTCCTAACTTAATCTTTTTGTATTCTTATTCTAAAATAGAGAAGAAATTACTAACTTGTTTTTGTAAACTCAAAATAAAACGAACTTACTTAAAAGCTTCCATCGCTAGTTCCTCCTTGTGGATCATGACCCGCATAACCACTTGCTATCGTGATAGTATTGAGCACTTGTACTTTCTATCTTAAGTTCTGAAATTTTATATTTTCTATGTGTAGGTCTGAACTCAATCAATTATGCAAACGGTCACTCAAAATAAGAATTGATGCCGAATTCCCCGTGAAGGGTTCTAAAACTTCTCCTCTTTGATTCATCTAGATAATGAGTTGAGGTGCTCAATTGCCTCTTGTTGAGATAAGTATAGACCGGTAATAAAAGTGATAAAATGAAAGCAATTATAGAATGCAAGATGAACTATTATACAAGTATGAAAAATGAAAAGTAATAAAGACCATGACACAAGCAATCGCAAACACAATGGAATTGTTCCGAGGTTCGAGCCACTGCTTTACGTCCCCGCCTTCATCACTATGAAAGATTTCACTATCCTTTAAGGGACCGTACACAAAAAAATTACAATTTGGTCTACACAACACTCGAGTGCACAACTCCACTAATTCAACCCTCTATACAAGAGGTAGCACAAAATCAATTGAGGTTATAAAGCTCTTGATGATTCAACAAGATCACAAACACTCTCTCTTACAACTTCCTATAGAGTAGAATATGAAGTGTTACTCAAGAAGTTAAGTGAGAGATAGAATTTAGTTAGAAAGAATAGAAGAGTTTTAAAACCAACTAAAAATAGCTTTGAAAAGAAAGAACTTAAAAATTAGAAGGTAGAAGAACTTTTCACTTTTGAAACAAACTTGAAAACTTGTGTATTTCTTGTCTAAAATAAAAAAAATGACCCATATACATAGGCAATGAATAAATATTATTTATAAATCATACTAGGTAATTTGGGATGTGTTTAGACACTTGGAAATAAAAAATGCCTGTTGGAATTCACTAAAAACAAAACAGATGCAAAAGCTAGCTGTTATGGCCAATTGGCAGGCTGTCGGTCGACCGACCGGGCAACCGGCAGCTCATCCAGAAAAGAGCCGTTGGCGCCGGTCGACCGCACCGGTCGACCACCCTTTAGTTCAAAGGGAAAAATCAAAGGTCGGTCGACCAACCCTAACTGAGAGTTAGGGTCTCGCAGTCGGTCGACCGATCAGTTGTCCACAAGGGTTAGCGGTCGACTGGTCGGTCTATCAACAACATGCTCAAACATGCACGCCCCTAGGCCAAAGGCCCGGTCGACCGGGGCATTCGACCATTTTGGCCTGAAATGGGCACCGATCGACCGTTCTGACCTGAAATAATTTTTTGGATATATTTTGAGTTTCAAATATTTTTCTAAATATTTCGTATTAGTTTATGGGTAATGTAGTAATGTATAGGTGATGAAATACATGTTCTAAATTTATTATATAATTTTTGAAAAATTATGAAACATATATCAAAACCAAACATGCAAAATACCAATACTATCAAAACTTGTATTTTTTAGAATCGTGTATTTTGTGTGTGTAACTTCTTGAGAATCACAACTATATTCTACACTTTAATAAACTAATATCTTACAAGATTCTAGGTGACTATAAGATCTTCAACCGGGCTTCTCCTTTAGCGATGTTTGAGTTTTTGAGCTTTAATTTCATATTTGAATCTTCTTGAGTCTTCAAAATCTTTCATTAAAGGAAGAAAGCTCCTTGAATCCTTAGAACCTAAAATATACTTAAACACTTGAACTTGAATAACCACATATATTTTGTTATCATCAAAAGTATAAAACTGAGTAAGACCAAGCACATTGAGATTAGATATCACTTTCTTAGAGATCATTTTGAGAAAGGAGATATAGATATTGATTATGTTTCCACGGATTTATAACTAGCCGATATTTTCACTAAACCACTTGATTTTGCTAGATTTTCGTTTATTTGTGGAGAACTTAATGTTTGAGTTATTGAATAAACATGTTTTTCATAACCTTTTTTGATGTATGCCAAAAAGGGGGAGAATAAGTTTACATGGGACAAAAATAAGTTCATTTGGTCTTGGTTCCATATGAATTTATATGTTTTGGTTTTATGAGTTTTTGTTATGAGTCTTGTGTTTTATGAATTTGAGAACTCTTGTATTTTGTGTTTTATTGGTATTGTTTCAATTTGGTTTCAATTGGCATCAAGAGTATGTTTTTGTGTTTTTAATAAATTCTTGTGTTTTTCATATAGCATAATTTGAGGGGGAGTCTTCTCCTCCCCCATATTTTTGTCTATAGCCTATTTGTTTTGTCATCATCAAAAAGGGGGAGATTGTGGCCCAAGAGGTTACACTCTCTTGTTTTGTGTTTTGATGATGACAAACTAAATAAGAGCTATTTGGTACTAATGAATTTGTTCAAGATAAGTTTCAGGTTTTGTACCATGTTTGGAGACCATTGGCTTAACTTTTGCAAGAACTTCTAAGTTTCACATAGCAAGGAAGGCAAATTGCACAATCAAGGAAGGATCATAGAAGAGAAGGCACTAGCAAGGCATTGGATGGCTCAAAGACTTGAAGATTGCTCAAAAAGTATTTAATCATTGTATTTTTAGTTTTATAGTTTGTTAAAAAATAGTGGATAGGTTTGAAGCTCTATCACACACGTTTTTGCGCACAAGTTTATTCCAAAACGTTTTCTAATATTTTATATAAAAATATTTTGTATACAAGATTTTGTCTACATTTATATCTTTATGTTTTATACTAATCTATGTTCAAAAGTATTTTTGTCAAAATCAAAATCTCCTTTATATTCTTTCCAAAAACTGATTTTTAACCTGTTCCGGTCGACCGACCGGTCGACTGATTCTATGTCAGGTTTGACCGGTCGACCGTCCCAGTCGACCGTGGAACTGGCAGGTCCACGTATCCGTGTGCATGTCTGCCGGTCGACCGTGCAGTCGACCGACTGTAGCTCAGTCTACTCTCGGTTAAAATGGGTCGACCGGGCGGTCGACCTCTGGCCTGCAACGGTCATATATTTGAACTTGCGGTCGACCGACCGGTCGACCGACAGAGCCGTTTGAACAGTAACGGGCATTTTTTCTGAGCTGTTTATTTTTGTCTTTTTCTCACTTAAGTGAGTTTAAATGACCTGTTTTGGGTTTAATACATTCTGATTAGCCTTAAAAATATTTTATCTTCTAACCCTAGCCCTCTCCTATAAATAGGGGTGTTTGGGGAGAGATTGGTTCACCTAATTATTACAAGAAAAATTCAAAAGTTTAAGGCATTCAAAAGAGCTTGGTTTTTGTGCTGAAATTCTCTCTCATTTTCTGAAGTGTTTTCAAGAATTCTCTGATTTCATTTTCTTTTCTCTTTACACACAAGAGCTTCATTCCTACTCATTGTTCTCTAAGGACCTTTGTAAGGGAAGAGAATTTTAAAAGAGAAAGTTTGTGGTCTTTTGACTACCAAGAGAGAACTTGTACTTGAGATTGTGGAGTTGGGTACTCCGGTGTATTTGTGACATCTTTGTGATAGTGGAAGTGGTTGGAATCCTTCTGGGGAAGGCGGGGAAGTAGAGCTGGGTGCTCGAACCTCGATAACAAATCTTGGTGTTTGCGTTTGGTTTACTTTCCTTATTCTTGCACTACTTTCATTGCTTTTGTTGCTTGCTTTTGTTTGTCATTGCCATATTCACTTGTTACCATTCATCTTGTCAATCATTGTCCCATACAACAAGGTTGCATTACGCACCTCCAACTCATATTTACGAGGAATCAGGAGGAAGGAGTTCAGAACCCTTCACGGGGCATTCGGCTCTTAGTCTTGTTTTGGGAGATTGTTGCATCATATTTTTAAATTGTGCATTGATTAGCATTATCACCTATTCACCCCCCCTCTAGGTGATTTTCACTTCAATGTAGTAGCCTTGATTTTCCATGAGGGTGAAAGTGCCCGAATGATCTTCCTTACTTTTTGATCATTATCAATGGCATCAACTAAAGAAGCAAGACCATTAGTTATTTTAGTAAATCTAGTTACCATGTCATCAATGGTATCATTATCATGCATGGTGAAATTTTCATATTGAGAACACAAGAGATCAATTTTTACTCTCTTAACTTGTAACGTTTCCTCATGTGTGACTACTAGGTGTATCCAAATCTCGTAGGCAGATTTGCAATGGATAACCCTGGCAATACCATCATCATTCAAAGCTTGAACGAAGGCATAGTGTGCCTTAGTATTTACATCAAAATCCTTAGTGGTAATATTGGACCAAGTGTCCTCATCACCAATGGGTATACTAAAGGGTTTAGTCACCGCTTTTGCAACCCGGCTTCCTAAGAATTGCAAAAATACGGTCATCTTAACCTTCCATATAGGAAAGTTAAGGCCATCAAACTTGGGAGGGGTTTTAATACCTTAGGCCATTTTTACTAAAGTAGATGAAGATGAAATTGTGAAAGAAGTGATTAGCAATTAGGATCTCTCTAAGGTTATTAAGCCAAAATCTAGAGATCAAGGCCTTGATACCAATTGAAAATACACCTAGAGGGGGTGAATAGGTGTTTTGCTAATCAAATACAATTTTAAAGTTACTTATGATGAATTACGTAAACAATCACTCAAAACAAGAATTGAAGCCGAATTCCCCGTGGAGGGCTCTAAAGCTTCTCCTCTTTATTCTTCTAGATAATGTGTTGAGGTACTCAATTACATCCTTATGAAGATAAGTATAGATCGATAATGAAAGTGATGGAATGAAAGCAATTATAGAATGCAAGATGAACTATTGCACAAGTATGAAAAATGAAAAGCAATAAAGAGCATGGCACAAGCAATCACAAACACAAAGGAATTGTTCTGAGGTTCGAGCCACTGCTCTACGTCCCCGCCTTCACCATTATGAAATATTTCACTATCCTCTAAGGGATCTTCCACAAAGGGACCTTACACAAAGGAATTACAACTTGGTCTATACAAGATCGGAGTACACAACTCCACCAACTAACCCTCTATATAAGAGGTAGCATAAAGCCAATTGAGGTTACAAAGCTCTTGGTGATCCAACAAGATCACAAACACTCTCTCTTACAACTTCCTATAAAGTAGAATATGAAGTGTTGCTCAAGAAGTTAAGTGAGATGAAATTTAGTTAGAAAGAATAGAAGAGTTTTAAAACCAACTGAAAATAATTTTGGAAAGAAAGAACTTGAAGATTGAAAGCTAGAAAAACTTTTCTCTTTTGAAACAAGCTTGAAAAGTTGTGTATTTTTCTTATCTAAAGTCAAAAATAATTACCCATATATAGGCAATGAATAAATATCATTTATAAATCATACCAGGTCTTTTGGGGTGCGTTTAGATACTTGAAAACCAAAAATGCCCGTTGAAATTCACTAAAAATAAAACAGATCCAAAACTTAGCCGTTTTGGCCAACTGGCAGGCTGTGGGTCGACCGGCCGGTTGACGACAACTCATCCAAAAAAGAGCCATTGGCTCTGGTTGACTAGGCCTGTAGACCGCCCTTTAGTTCAAAGGGAAAAATCAAAGATCAGTCAACCGACCTGGTCGACCGACCCTAATCGAGAGTTAGGGTCTCTCAGTCGATCGACTGTAAGGGTTTAATGGTTGACCACACGGGTCGACCAACAACGTGGACAAACATGCACGCCCCTGGGCCAAAGGCCCGGTCGACCGGACGGTCAACTTTTTGGCCTGAAATGGGCATCGGTCGACCGTTCGGTCGTCCGTTCTAGCCTGAAACAATTTTCTGGATATATTTTGAGTTTCAAACATTTTTCTAAATTTTTTATTAGTTTATGGGTAATGTAGCAATGTATGAATGATGAAATACATGTTCTAAAATTGTAATAAAATTTTTAAAAAAATTATGAGACATGTATTAAAACCAAACATGCAAAATTTCAATATAATCAAAACTTGTATTTTGAAATCGTGTATTTTGTGTGTGTAACTTCTTGAGCATCACAACTATATTCTATATTTTAACAAATTAATATCTTACAAGGCTCTAGGTGAATACAAGATCTTCAACCGGGCTTCTCCTTTAGCGATGTTTGAGTCTTTGAGCTTTAATCACGTATTTGAATCTTCTTGAATTATTAACACCTTCCGTTAGAGGAAGAAAGCTTCTTGAGTTCTTAAAATCCTGAAATACATTTGAACACTTGAACTTGATTAGTACTAAATAATCACATATATTTTGTTATCATCAAAACTATAAAACTGGTTTATTGTAACCTTGAGCCAATATGTACTCCTCATATGGTAAATCCCCCATGGATAGCCCTGAGACTTCTTACAACTCGTGCAGAGCGAATCCCATTTTTCCTACCAGAGTAAAAAACATGCAAGTTTTCGGATTATACTTCTAGAGGATTGCAAAGAAGTTATAATGACTTGGAGCGATTCCGTAACACATGACCCTAACGGCATGATATACCCCACACTGGAGCAGTGGATCCTCCAATTCCTTGAGGACGAAGTAGACCATCTTTGCCCACCAAGAGGTTGTTGTCGAATATACCCATTCTGACACCCAAAAGTTAGACTGGAGAAATTCACCCATCACTTCCATGAACCGGCTGATAAAGTTCGCAGCTTGCTTAGGAATTCACATGTTGGAAACTCCTACTTCATCGAGCCTAAGGGTAGCTCAAGCATTTCCCTACTATGACCGATAGGAAAAGCAGCACAATTGAAGATCCTTTTGATCATAACACCCGACTGTGTCTTAACCAAGTCCCAATCCATGTACCGATGAAGAGATATGGACTGCACGTATGATAATGGAAACATCCGTTAGATGGGGAGGACAAAGCGACGCTCTTCGATTTGACGAAGCCCCTTATAGTTCCTGTCAAACAAAGTCTCCTCATTTTCGTCGATAGCATCTCCGAAAAGGAATACCGATTTTCTGAGTAGACGATGGTGCACAGACTCAAACCTCCCATTCGAGATGAGCTCTCACAGAGCTGAGGCAGTGTCCTTGATTAAACGAGCTTGTCACTCTTCGTTCGTTCCAGTGAATGCAGGGACTGTCTTCCGCAGGCTGAAAACGAAATTAGGGTCAGCACAGTCAATGTGACCGAAGTGGTTGCCCTTGGTCAAGAAATTCAACGAGTACCTCACTGAAAAAAGAACACAAAGTCAGTATCTTGAAAACAGTGGAAGTATACCAAGTGTTGAAGTTTAAACACATGGCTCAATACATAAGACCCGTGTTCAATGACTAAAACGCGAGGCTCACATGGAACCCGCGTTTGAACTTCACATTTAGAAAAATTTTCTAAGTCCTGAGACTCAAACGCGAGTCTCATAAACGAGACCCACGTTCAGAAGCCTCAAAATGCGAGGTTCATCAGACACATGTTTAATTCATAAATGCGAGGGTCACATTGTAATGACAAAACGCGAGGATCACCAAATCCACGTTTTGGACATCAACACAAGAGCCACGTCTACAGATCAAATGCGGGCCTGTGAACCCTGCGTCGACCGTTCAACTTCAACAGAAGTTTTAAAACTTCAAAAAGAAGCTAAGAGATGAAGCTCTTCTATTCTCAATAATGATGAAAACCATTCTACTTACTAGAAATGAGGGTCTCCTGAGGAGGAGAACCGCCGATGATGGTTGGCGCAGTGGCGTCGCTTGAAGAAGCAGCAGAATGCTTGCCTTTTTGGGGCCATTTACATGTGTGAGAAGATTTAAGAAAGCTCAAAGATTTATGGGTTCTAAAAAAGGCTCAAGAGCTTTTGTGTAAATGCAAGTCTAGAGGAAGAAGTCAAATGGTGACCATTGAAAAGACCATTGGTCTTTTTGTAGGCCCTTCAATGGCCGAGATGCGTGGCGCGTATCTCGAGCTCAATCTGAACAAGACACGCGTCCAACGCGACGTTCACGTTAAAGTGATGTTAGCATTTGGAAACATCCAACATGATCTTCACGTTTCAAGTACAACTGCAAGGGTCATGTCCCAACATCAATTGAGGGTCGCGTTTTGACATCAACAAGCGTCGCATCTTCATTGAAGTTCGCATCCGAAGAAGACCAATATAACAGTCGCATCTTCACCAAATGAGGGCCGCACTCTCTCCCCCATACAAAAAGTATGCCCTTGCTTCTGCAATCAATTTAACAGTATACTAGTAAAAGTAATTGTCAACTCTACCGATTTAATAGTACACTAACAAACAAACTGGAGCTCATTCAAGTACTAAATTGAGTTTCTAAGACACTCGTGATGATCTTCCTTGGAGGCTTCAACCAGTTCAATAATACACTCACAAAGACCAGAATCTAAACAAGATCAAGCTCAGGGCATCTCAAAAGATTGATAGTCCAATTACGGGAAGCCCAAAATCAACATGAAGTCGAAAGTATTCTGAAATCTGCCCCAGTCAATCGCAGAGTTTCAAAAACTTTGGAGAGGATTATGTAGGCTGTCTAAAAATCATTAAAGACAAGTCTTAGACGTGGACTTCACTTCAACGCGAATGTCGTGTTTCAACTAAAACGCGAACCTCGCATCTAAGGGTAAAATGCAGACTTCAAACACGGGTCTAAGGAACTCTGCTTCTCACTTCAAACCCGGATCTGAGCAACTCCGCATCTCACTTCAAATGCGGGTCTGGGCAACTCTGCATCTCAATTTCAACGCATGCCTGTGAGCTTCGCGTTTCAACTTCAACGCGGCCATGAGAAGCCTGTGAGCACCGCGTTTACACAATAGAGTGAGGTCAGTGTCCAACACGAGACCCGCATTTCTGTTGTAACTGACCCCCATTACTGGGTCAATTAACTCCCCACATAATATGGGAGTTAATCCTCTTTATGGAGGGATTCAAGGGGACAACTATACCCCTTGAACCCCCTATAAATAGCCATGAAAGCTATTGAAGAGAGAGCTTTTTTAGAAGAAAAGAAAAGGAAGGATCCTTTCATGGAGACACGGAGCTTTCCTGTCAACCTCAAAGGTTCAGAGAGATAGAAAGAAAAATTAGTGAACTCTAAATACTTAGTGTGTTAAACAAAATTATTTTCTGATATCTTTTTCGAGAGCATCCCGAAGCAGATCTCGAAGAGAAGCTTGTCGTTTAGCCGGTCAACGGAGAACAAGAATCACTCTCCATCACCACATCAAGAACCCAGCCTTAAAAAAGAGTAGATTTAGATATTCTTCTCTCTTTTGTAATCGGATATTGATCTGTTGTAACTTTCTTTTCATATCAAAGAAATTCTTACATGCCTCAATCAATTTTTCTAACGAAATAGTGGACGCATTACATGTACATGTGGATAAAATATGCTTAGACGTTGACAATTTTCATGTAAAGGTGTACATATTTATTTAAAAGTGGACATATTACATGTAAAAAGGTAGAAATTTTATTCCTATGTTGGACAATTTTACTCTATGTGGGCACGTTACATGTAGGGGTAGACATTTATGACTAAAGATGAATAATATTATATATTAGAGACAACTCAATAACTAAGTATACAATTTGAACTATTTGTCCATAATATCCACAAAGAACAACATAGTTTAAGAAGGAAAAAAATGAGATGACGAAGATCTAATATGGTTCCTAATATATTTTATTTTTTGTCAGTAAATTAGAAAACTACCACTCAAGTTGCTCCATAAAAAAAAATCATTTTCAATATATTTTTCCTATATTAAATAAAAAATTTTGCTAAAAAATTGTTTGCTCTATTGTTGATCTATCTAATGTGACATAGAAATGCATTTAATGCAGCTACAGAAAACAATCCTACAAGATTTCATGTTTCTGACTTAAATATCAAAAAATTACACCGAAGGCATATATAATGAGTTAAATGTGGATGTAATGAAGTTAAAGATAGATGATTTATAAAATGATCACTTTCAGTGCTTACTCTGCACATGAGTTAAATAAATTGATGTAAAAAGTCAAGGCGGCGACTGTAGCAGCAAGATTTGCATTAATCGACTAATGATGAAGACTAGTCAACTATACTCTCAGTAGTTGATTAATCAGTGTAGTAGTCGACTAATTCTATTCAACAGAGAGTTCGTTAATTTTTGGGCTTCTTATTAGTAGACTGACCCTAGTCGTTAGTCAACTAATTCTGTCGCCAACTCTATATTTGATTCTGTTTAGGATTTTATTTTCGGGTCTAATTTGGGTTCCAATTTCTTTTGTTTTTCTTTCTTTATTTCTAGTTTTTGAGTTAGGATAGACTACTACTCTTAAATCCTACTTAACACCCTTGTATCTTTGTTTTTAGGGCACTTGTATCTTTATTTTTAAGGCAACTTTTATCAATTTTCCAATCAATAGAATTGAGTTTCTCTTTTCAGTTGCTCGTGGATTCGAGTTGTTCTCTTTTGCTCGTGGATTCGAGTTATTTTGCTCATGGATTCAAGTTTTATTCTCCCTAAAGTTTCCTTTAGGGTTCATTAGCACTAGAATGAGATCTAATCGCCATCCTTACTTTCTTGTCTGCATCAAGTGGTATCATAGCTACGGCTACTTTTCAATAATGGCGGGAGATGATGATGGTTTACAATGCCTTTCCACAAAGGTAGTCGTTGTTGAAGAAGATATCAACACTAAGAAATCTACCTTGGATCTTGTGGTCTAAGAACTCAAAAGATTATCACTCAAGATTGACGATCAAAGTCTAGCCAATGGTACGTACTGAAGCAAACATGATCTTCAATCTACTTATCTTCCTCAACTGCATCTTCCTCCACCAGACCAATCTCCACCAAATCAACAACCACTAGATCATCCTCCTCAAAACTAATACCCACCTTATCAACGTCCACCATATTAACCTCCACCACATCAACCACCATCAAGATGTCCTCTATGGAATCACCAATATGAATATCTCTCCGATGAGGAAGAATTGAACAATCCCTTCTATCAAGATGGCAACTTTGAAGGTGAAGCTTACAATGGAGGGATGACTTACGGACAAGGACCAAGCCGATTGGCCAATCTTAATCCTAACAGGGGAGGCACATTTCTTTTTCTAATCATAATAGGAGAAAGTATTTAAGTCCTAATGAATATAGGATGAAGATTGAGATTTCTTCTTTTAGTAAGAACCTTGATTTGGATTCTTTTTGGACTCGATTTATGAAGTAGAGAAGTTCTTTGACATGGCGTATGTTTCCAAGGAGAAACATGTCAAGTTCGTTGCATGAGCTCAAGGGAGGAGCCGTCGCATGGTGGGACCAACTGCAAATATCAAGAAGACATCATGGCAAACCACCCATGATGACATGGATTCGAATGAAACAACTCCTTCAAGGTGTTGGCCCAGAGGCCCTTCACCTTAGTTTTGATGATGACTAACTATGAAGGTTAGTTTGCTAATAATCTTGTGTTTAATAATTTTCAGATATTGATCAAGATCTTTATGGGTGATTAGCTTCAACAAAGGATTCAAAGCAAATTTTAGAGCTAATCCGTGTAGATTCAAGAACTCGCGCGTCAAGATCGCATCAAGCACTCGGATGGAGTCAAGCTCTTTGGATTAAGTTTGGATAAAGTCATGTTAGAGAAGAAAATCTACAAGAAGACTTTAGTCTAAGTTTGTTTTAATTTTGTTTAGATTTTGTGTAAGGATAGATTAGTTTTGATATGCTAAAATTTTCACACACAAGTTAAAATAGTTTTTGGTTTCGGTTTAACTGTTTTGAATTTTCAAGAACATGTCCTTTGTTTTCATGAATAGATAGAATCAAAACAAGTTTACATGGTTTATATGTATATTGTATTTCATTCATATACATCTATGTTTCATATTGTATAAAAAATTATTTTGATGATTCTAATTCATGGTTTCAAGTTTTGTATTTAAACAAAACTTAGTTTGGATTTAATGTCAAAAATATAGATATATTTTTTTTATATGTGTATTGAATTCTATCTATACACACTATACTTCAAAAGTGTTTAAATATTATTTTTTGTATTTATGCAAGTTTTAATGTTATTAGTGTTTATGTTATTACTCCCTGTCTCAAGCCAGGATAAAGGAGGAGGGTTGTGGTAGGCCCGTGACAGCCAACGTAAAATATTGTCACATATTATGAACATGAACTAAGAACTAAATTACGTTGGGGCATCCCCTACTGAGCGACGCGCTACATCAGAGCTAGAGTGTAGTGAAAAGTGGGCAAGGGTTGCTAGGTCATCGTCCAGTAACGACGCGCCACATTAACGCCCAGATGTGGTGTCAAATGAGTAAGAGTTCTCACACTTTTATAAGCGGGTGAGAGTAAAAAAAGTAGCTTATGAATATAGGATTAGGTTAGCATCATGAAATATAGGTTCTCTTACAGGTAGATTAGCAGAGTTAGTTGATTAGTTTTTGTGTATACAGAAAACTAAGTGGGTAAGTGAAAAAGATAGAATTATAGAGCCTTGGGGTTATAAACTTTGGTATACTAGTAGAGACAGAAATCGTAATCGGGTGAATGTGATCATAGATAAACAATTACTTGAGGATGTAGTGGAGGTTAGGAGAAAGGGTGATAGGATTTTACTAGTTAAACTTATTTTAGATAGGGAGATTTTTAATGTTATTAATGTCTATGCACCACAAGTCAAACTTGATGAGTCCAGTAAGCATCAATTTTGGGAGGATTAAGATGAGATTGTGCAAGGCATACCCGTTAGAGAAAAGCTTTTCATAGGCGGTGACCTCAATGAGCATGTAGGAACTAGTCGTTATGAGTTTGATAGCGTACATGGAGGATTTGATTTTGAGGAAAGAAATGAACCAAGTAACTCGATTCTAGATTTGCTTTGTCATATGATTTGATCTTAGCGAATACTTGATTTAGGAAGAGAGAGTCTAACTTGATCACTTTTAGAAGTGGATCAAATGCGAGCCAAATAGATTTCTTTTTTACTAGAAAAGTAGATGGAGATTGTTGTATGGATTGGAAGGTAGTACCGGGTAAGAGCGTAGTAACCCAACATAGACTATTAATTTTAGATATCCAGATTAGAAGGAGATTTAGAAAAATTAAACGTAAGTTAGATCTTAAGATTAAGTGGTGGCGGCTAAAAAAAGGTAACCACGGAGTTTTTGCAGATTGAGTAGTACATGAAGCAGATTGGAAAGCCCAAAATGATCCCAATATAACCTAGAGTAATATTGCTAGATGCATTAAAAGAGTAGCTAAAGATGTACTTGGTGAGTCACGAGGTGGTGCTCAACCATGTAAGGACACATCATGGTGGAATGAAGAGGTAAAAGCTGCCATTAAGATCAAACGAGACTTTTATAGAGATTTGAAGAAAAATTGTGATGGAGTGGGTTTTGAAAGGTATAAGGTAGCCAAGAAGGAGGCTAAGAAAGCTGTTCAGAATGCATGAGCTAAAGTGTATAAAGAAGTGTATGAGAAGTTGAAAACCAAAGAGGTTGAAAAGGATATATATAGAATTGCTTGAATAAGGAAAAGAAAGACTAGAGACTTATGTACTGTGAGGTGTGTCAAAAATGAGAATCAGAAGGTTTTAGTTCGAGATGAAGAAATCAAAGAAAGATGGAGAGAGTATTTTGATAAATTGTTCAGTGGTAATTCTACTACTTGGATGACCTTACCATTCAGTACCAGGATATGAAGCATAGTTATATGCTCAGAATTAGCGAATCTGAAGTTAAAGAGGCCTTGAAGAGGATGAAGTCAAGAAAAGCTATTGGCCCAGATGGAATTCCTATTGAGGTATGGAGGGTCTTATGAGAGGTGGGCGTGAGATGGCTGACAAACCTTTTTAACAAGTTCTGGATAACTAAAAAGATGCCCCATGAGTGGAGGAAGAGTACCTTAGTACCTCTCTATAAGAATAAGGATGATATCCAGATTTGTTCAAACTATCATGGAATAAAATTTGTGTCACACCATGAAGCTTTGGGAAAGGGTAATTGAACACAGGTTAAGGCAGAATGTTACAATATCATAAAACCAATTTGGGTTCATGCCGGCGCGATCGACAACAGAGGCTATTCATTTGCTTCGTCAACTTATAGAGCGATTTTGAGAGAGGAAGAGAAATTTGCATATGGTCTTTATTGATTTAGAAAAAGCTTATGATAAAGTGTCAAGAGAGGTATTATAGTGGACATTGATGAAATAGGGAGTCCCCATCAAATATATTGACATAATTAAGGATATGTACGATGGAGTAGTGTCAAATGTCAGAACTTGTGGAGGCATAACAAGTGATTTTTCTATCAAAATTGGATTGCATCAAGGATCTGCATTGAGTTCATTCTTATTTGTCATATTGATGGATGAGCTTACTAGAGCTATTCAGGATGAGATACCGGGGTGTATGCTATTTGTTGATGATATTGTCCTAGTCGATGAGACGAGAGCTGGGGTAAATGTCAAATTGGAGTTATGGAGGTAAACTCTAGAACCTCGAGGTTTTAGATTAAGTAGGGCCAAAATAGAGTATATGGAGTGTAAATTCAATAAACAGGGAATTTGAGATTATAGTATTGTGAGATTAGATGGATAAAAATACTGATGAGCATTCATTTTAAATACTTGGGTTCTATTATCCAAAAGAATGGGGATATTGATAGTGATGTCAACTATAAAATCCAAGCTGACTCGTTGAAATGGAGGAGCGCAACAGGAGTTTTATATGATCGTAACATTCCGTTATGATTGAAGAAAAAGTTTTATCAGATTGCTATTAGGTCAGCTTTATTATATAGCACAGAATGTTGGGCTATAAAAAGACATCATGCCCATAAGATGAGTGTAGAAGAGATGCGCATGCTTCATTAGATGTGTGATAACACGCGGAGAGATAAGGTGAGAAATGAGGATATTTGTACTAAGATAGGTGTAGCCTCTATAGAAGAGAAGATGAGAGAAAATCGCCTTCGATAGTTTGGTCATGTGCGACGTAGACCTACAGATGCGCCAGTCCGGCGAGTAGAGCGTATCAATTTAGGGCAAGTTAAAAGAGCGCAGGGGAGACCGAAGAAAACATGGATGGAGGTAATACGATAAGATATAGAGGCTAAAGGTCTTAGTGAAGGCATTTTGCTCGATAGGAATGAGTAGAGAAAGCTGATCCATGTGCCCAATCTGGCGAAATTCTCTTTTGATTCATGTAGCCTACCCCAAATACTTGGGGAAAATGGCTTAGTTATTGTTGTTGTATTTATACAAGTTTTAGAGAAAACGTATTTTCATTTCAAAATTCAAGTTTTAAAAAATACAATTTTTATTTAAAGCTAATATTTTCATGCCTTAAAAATACTTCAAATAATTTGTAATATGTGTTGATTTTTTATCACACATTTTTTTACTTCAAATATTTATAAGAACTTATTTTTGTAAAATTTATAAAGTTTTATGGGATTTTATAGGAAATTAAAAGCCAACTATTTCAATCCTATAACCCTGTCCTGAGCCTGCTGACGGTCGACCGACCGGTTAATCGGACCAGAGCTAGGACGATCGGTCGGTCGACTGATATGCACAGGACATGCACAACTGACTTGGCCTTGGGCTGGTCGACTGATACAAAGAGCTTGGATCTGGCCCCGTTGACCGGTCGGTCGGCCGATCAAAGAGTTTACTCTCTGGTTCTGGCCTCAGTCGACTGTTAGGCAAGTTTTGCCTCAGGTGGTCGATCGAGCGGTAACCCCAACAGTCAGAAATTTGACCGTTAGCCGATCGACCGGGCGGTTGACCGATAGGTCATTTTTGACCTGTTCTGGACCCCAACAACTATATATCCAGACCCTATAAATATGTGTCCTTTGAGGCCAATTTCATCTAAGATTTTTAAGAGTAAATTTTTCTCACTTCTCTTAAGTTTTCAGAAGTTTTAAAAACAAGTATTAGAGCTTTAATCTCTCTATCTTTCTATAGTTTCAAAGTTTTAGAAAATCAAAAGAAAACAAGTTTTGGGATTCTAGTTTCTTGTCCAAAATTTCTGTATCATTTCTAAAGTTTTCTCAAGAGTTTTCTTTGTGTTTTCTTTTTCAAATACTTTATTTTCTCACATACTTAAGCTATCATCTCAAATCTATCTTTAAGATTTTTGCACTGTGAGAAAATTTGTTTGTGATCCTTTAAGATCACCAAGAGAGTATTTCTGATCTTTGTAATCACCAAGTGTATTTCTTTATTTGCTTTGTGCTCCCTCTTGTGTAGAGGTGATTGTGTAGAGAGAAGTTGTGTACTTCAGTGTTGAGTTGTTATTTCTCAGTGGAGGTCCCTGTGTGGAAGATCTTATAATGGATAGTTGAAATCCTTCTGTGTGAAGGCAGGGACATAGAGCAGTGGCTCGAACCTCAAAACATATCCTTGTGTTTACGTTTGAATCTTTCTCTCTAACTCTCTCTCTCTTTATATCTTGCATTGTTATTACTTGCTCATATTCATATACATGCTTGATATTATTTGTGTGGCCGAACTTGTGTTGAACCAAAAGAGCTTCTAATAGCACCTCAACTCTTAATTTAGAGGAATCTCGAGGAGTAGTTTCAGAGTCCTTCACGGAGAATTCGGGCTCATTCTTGGTTACACATAACGTGTTAGCAATTAGCATTTTAATTTCGCATCATTTGTCCTAGATTAACTTGTACACCTATTCACCCCCTCTAGGTGTACTTTTAATTGGTATCAGAGCTAGCACTCCTGATATTCGGTTTAACCACCTAGGAGTGAGATTCTTCATTTGCCAATCTAGTCATTTGCTTTGCACACATATAGTTTACACTCATAGACTATCATGCCCCTCCTATGTATTCCAACATTGACATGTGAAAATTTAATATGAGTTAATACCTCAACACCCTAGGTTTGCATGTTTACCTTGCCACTAGAAAGAAATTTTATCTTGGTAATGACAAGCATATGAAGACTAATGCACAAGTCATAGATGCATTAACACATACTCCAAGCAAAGAACAATTTTCTATGGTTTCTTATTATGATCTCGCTTTTGCAGTGTGAAACACATTGACTTCTCCCAAAAAAACAAACGACATACATTTTGGAGAAGAAATCTAGCGGAGGTGAGTCCGACTAAGCTTGTTTTACCAAAGGAATGACTCCCTTGAGGTAATTTCGGACACTCATCCAGATGATAATGCTAGTTCTTTATGTGACGATAATATGGATGCCCTTACTTTAAATGAAGAACTATCTAAGTTTTGTGAAAACTTGCTTTTAAAATATAAAGCTTTGAAAAGAAAAGTTTTGAATTACAAGAAGAAAATAAAAATTTATTTTCTAAACTTTATTTGGTTTTGTAAGAGAAGGTTGAAATTTCAAACGGAAAGGATTCATTGAAAGTTCAATTTGATCTTATTTTAAATGAAAATAAAAATGAACTTAATGATGTTTGAAGAAAAATGAGGTTTTGCCTTCAAAACTTGATTTTGTTGTAAAAGAAAATGATTCCTTAAAAATTAAGATTCTTTTGATTTCAAAAGAATTAGAATGTGTTTCAAAAGAAAATATTTATTTGAAAAATGATTTTGCTTCCCATGTTTGTCATGATTCTATTGCTACATCCTCTATAATAAATATGTTGCTTGCACCACTTCTTCTTCAAGCATTGAAAATGATATATGTATGTTGAAGAAGAGTATTGATTGTTTTGGCTCCACTTTGAGCCAATATGCCATGAACCACAAGAGATTGGAATCCATGTTTCGGAAGAAACATGCTCCTCATATGCATGCACACCAATCACGGCATACACATGCTCTTCATGTTCATACACATGACACCTTATATGTTAATGTGTACACTTGTACACATTGTGATCGCAAGAGCCACCTTGCAAAATTTTGCTATGATAGGATTAATGTTTCAAATTTTACAAGTAAATTTGTTTGGGTCAGGAAAGGTGCTAACCCCATGGACCACAAGAAAGTTTGGATACCAAAATTCACTCCTATTTCGTTTATTGTAGGTGTGAGCTCTTACAAGACGTGAGAGTGTTGGTGTCTTGGTGGTGGATACTTTTGAGCTTGATGGATACTACATTGAATGCATCACCTTCAAAGATATTTGGTGGGAGAACCACCATGATTTGAAAACTTAGAGACTATTTAAATTGATTTTGGTAACTATCTCTAACTCCTTACTTTGTTTACATGCTTTCTCATTGTTGATTTTTTTTTTGTGTGTGTATGTATTGATTTTTATGCTCATTATGTTAAATACAATGTTTATTAGACTTGTGATATACATATAGTGTCTTTGAGATACACTCATCTTCATATGGATTCATACTTATTTGTGTTCTCAATTATTGTTTAGCTATTGTGTATATCATAGTGATAATAATATTTGCATTTTACTCTAATGAACATAGTTATTTATGTTTTTGCACTTCATATTTTGATTACTTGTTTAGATATAGTTTTCATTAAAACTTATGTTTATACTTGTAAAATTAGTGATCCACACTTGATTATTATGTGTTTTTACTTTATTGCTCATGTGTACTCATTAGATGTATTAGTATAGCATAGTTTTGATGATTCTTATATTTATACTTGTATTCCCTATTTTTGTACATGTTTTCATATTTAGCTTCATATATATGTTAATTTTGCCAAAACTATAGCTATACATGTCTATCCTAGAGTCATTTGCCTTCATGCAATATTCTTTTATGGACTTGTTTATATTTGGGATATGTATGTATACTTTAGTTTAGACAAAACATATATATACCTTGAACTTTGTTTAGTTTTAAATGAAAATTGACTTTTGATGATTTTCATGTTTATGAAAAAGAAACTACTTTGTTTGAACTTAATTGCCCTATCTTCATGAATATGCACTATATATATATATATATTTTTTTTGTTTACTCATGGTTTTTATCCATGGGACTATATGTGCTTATAACTCGTTGAGTGTCAATTATTGTGTATTTAGTATATTGTCATGAGATATGTTCATTGCTTAAAAGATTTCGTACTAGTTTATTTTAAATTATCTTAAAATTAGTTTCGTATTCTTCAATTGGTAGAGTTTTCAAGCAGTTAAAATATTTTCAAATCATATTTTTGAAAACCCTTCCAACCAAAGGGCGGTTGGATGGGCGACCATGCCTTGTATACCCTTATTGAATATTTTTTAAACATATGCATGAAAGGGAGGTAGTTATGAATTATAAATAATTTTAATGATAATTCATTTTTGTATACTCATGTTTTCTATATATGTATAGATCATATCTAAATTGATATTATATTGCTCTGATCATACACACATATAGATATTTTCTTGTGCTAAAATTAACAATATTTATCTATACATGTTTAGAGTACTATACATGTTTAAAATACAAATTGATTTTATGTTAAACTTGATTTAGTTCTTAATAATAATTGGTATCTTTACAAGCTTATGCATTATTGTTATTGGTATTTTATAAAGGGAGAGAAAAATTCTTATTTTATCTTTCAATTGATTTTATTTTCAATTGATATCTTACTCCCACTCTTTATGATGAAAAATATTTTGTTTTGGTATATGCTAAAATTTTCAATATTGATATCAATAATCTTAAATAGGTATTATTCTCAATTTGGTATCTATATTGCAAAATGATTTTAGTGTTTACCTAAAAAAATTTGATTTTTTACTTTCAGTTGGTTTCATATTTTTGTATTGGTATCAATTGGTAAAAATATTATTTTATTTTAAATTGATAAAAAGATGGTTTCACTTTCAATTAATTGTTTTTATTAGTTCAAAATTTTGTTTAAAATATATTATGTTTATTGGTATTATTTGTTTCTCTTCACCCATTTGTTGATGGGTGATTAAAAAAGGGAGAAAGATTTGTGTTTATATATGCATGTTTTATTAATTGTTTATGCATATGTGTGTGTGTGTGTGTGTGTGTGTGTGTGTGTGTGTGTTTATTAGTATCTTGAGCTTACGTTGAATATCTACTGGTTTTATTGGTATGCGTGAGTTAAAGGGGAGTGTAACACCCCAGATTATTAAACCCTGATTTAATAATAAAAATTTTGAGTTATTAAATTAATTGAATGTGCAATGAATTTCAATAATTTTGGGAATGTTAAGTGGTATGTATGAATATACTGACACCATTGTTATTATGTAACTAGTACTGCAATGTGTAGATATACTAGTATTATACTTAAAATATATGTATTTACCAAGAGAACACACCATAAAAAAATTTCTATATTTTTTTAGTGGAGGGAGTAGGTGTGCATAGGAGGAGAGATCAAGGGCCTAAATCTTCTTGTTTAGAGGGATTGGACACATGGATGAAAAGAGGATGAAAATTTTCTAATATTATAAGAGTATGGATCTTAAAAGAGTGCATGGAGAATTCATCTCTTCATTCTCTTTCTAGAGAAGATTCCTCTATAGTAAAAACGTAGAAACCCAAAGATCCAAACTCATCTCTATTCCTTACTCTCTCTATTTCTATCCCCTTCTTTTCCTCTCTTCTCCTCCTCATTCTCTCTCCCTTTGGGCCTAGATCCACGTGCGCGCGTAGGCCAAGTGTCGGCCGGCCAGGCGGCAGCCGGCCAGGCGACCGGCCAGGTGGCGGCTGGCCAGAGTTCGGAGGTGGAGGTGAGTGGGTTTCTTCTTTCTTCTTCTCATTTCTCAAATCATCATCTCTTGTAATTCATAAATCTTAATCTCTTAGTTTTGAGTGGACTTTCCCTTGATCTATTCATCAAAATTTTCTTTGAAATTTCATAACTTATTAAAGTATGTAGTGGTCTAATTTTGATATTGAGATTAATGGGTTATTCCAATTGCATATAATTGATAGATAGAAATGTTGTATTGTACGGTATATCATGTGGTGAGGGAGTATATAAATTTTCAGATTTGGGTTTAAATCTCAAACCTTCAAATTTTAATCTCATATCTTGCTTTGAGGGTGATGAAATTTTAATTTGAGTGATAGGTGAAATTAATTCTTGATCAATGTTGTTCCTTCTTAAATTGAATCCCATCCTTAAAAGAATTATGGGTGAGATTGAGTTTCTTGAAGTTTCTTAGACTTGTGATGGTTGAGCCTCTTGCCATTCTTACATAATAACTATGAAACCAAATCAAAATCTGATTTTTGTGATGTTAGTGAGATAAAAAGAAAATTTTTGATATGGGTTAAACTATGAAGTTGAAGGCGGTTTAACCAGAAGATGATAGTAAATTAAGTTACGTTAGAATTATTAATGTTCATATAAATTTGCCTATGACTAAGAATTTTAAATACTTAATTTCATAGTTTACTTATGACTTAATTTAGGTGAAGAGATTAAAGGAAAAGTTGAGAAATTCTTAATTCGAAACACTTTTGAAATAGTAGCATGAAACTGTTAAAATCTGTTAAAATCTAAAATCTGAAACTTGAGGTTTCTTTCGTATGGATAGTTAGAATGAAATAGGTCATTTAATATACCGTTGGAAAGAAAATCAAGTCTACTTTCCAATGGCTCTTGCGGTGTCCTAATCAAAGGTCTGTGTTGGAAATTATCGCTGAAACATGACAAACTAGTTGAAGATACCGAGTTACAGAATTTTGAATATCTAGAAGATTTTTGCTTATTTAGGGCTGTTCATGCGAATTAAGCTGGTCATGTAATATATCATTAGAAAGATTAGTAAATTTTATTTCCAATGAAAGTCTCCATGTCTTATTCTTATATAAAAAATAAGAGTTATGATAAAAACATCTTCAATTGTTAGGGAGGTCAAACCCGATGAATTTATATTTAGGTGGGATCTATGTAAAATTTATTGAAATTTTATTTATAGGCATGTTGTGTTGAGCCAGAACTAAACACATTTCTTCTAGTAACGCATGTTTTGAATGCGGGTGTATCATAATTATTTATTAAAATATTGACCCTTTATAATAATGTCTCATTAACGGTGTTGCATATACACTCGGTGTGTTGACAATTATCCTCAGACTTAAATTTGCTTTTAGCCTTATTGATAATAGGAAATTATTATGTTATGGACTCCAAAAGATATATTTCACCCTAACACATAACCCCTTCTATGGCCTAGTAAACTGGACTATGAATAGAATATTTATTGGCAAATAGTCAGTGGAAGAATCACGAAACGCCGGAAGTTGCTATAGTTCTATCAATTTTAACTAACTGATAATTAGACGAGTTAACAGTCAACACTAAATTATGCTGAATGTAGATTAATAAATGAGTGAACATGAAATTTATGATGAAATGTGAATATTATTTAACTAATAAAATATGCATGGACATTAGTTGAAAAGAAAGATTTTCGAGTTGTGATATAAATTTGGGAAATCAGAATGGTAGGATCGGTGGTATCAAGATCGGTATTGATGAAAATCCAAATAGTTTTCGAGTTTAATTCAATCCATGAATATGCGAGGATAATTTATATATATATAATAAATCTTGGTTGCGACTACACTAGTTACATTGTATCAAAGAAATTAAGTAATAATGAATTGTTAGGTCTTATTAAATTGTATGTTAAATCAAGAAAGTTATATTTCAATTAACAAGTATGTAAGAAATTTTCTCTTTTCTTTACAGTCTCAACTTATCTATCCGTCTAGTCAGGCTCTTTAAGCAAGTAATATCTTTGCATACAGATAGTGTATGTCCCATAAAGTTACTAAACTTAAGACATATTTGAAATGATGACTTCCAATCATATGTATTATATCTTATCAATTCTTATTCAGTCCCCTTTCTTTTATTAAGTATGATGTCTTGCAATACGCCATGTGTTAAACAGTAATTGTGACGTTTCAAATTATTCTACTTTTTATGGATAAATTCAAAATCTATTTAGAGCATCATATATAAAGTACCCATATTATATATACACATATACAACTTTATAAGGAAAAAGGGATAGTTTCACCACCTTATTGTTAAGAGAGTGTTTATTGTGGTAAATTAGTATTTACACTAAACATGTGTAGTCTTGGGAGTATTAGACACTGAACCAATATTGAATTTATAGTCACCATGAAAGGTATAGTAAGACAGGTTTAGAATTAAACACACCTTTTCTAATAAGTGTTGCAATAAATATGAATATATTCTGAATCTTTTAACCATTCTCTCTCTCTTTTGAACTCCAATCTAGAGAGTGGTTACAGACAAATTGACTGAAATAATATAAGCTTCTTTTATTGATTTTTCAATGAATTTTAAAGATATAATGTTGGGTACCAAATTGATAATTTGATAGAACAGAAAATCATGAAAAATTGCGTCCTTTTGGCAAAACGGGTGATATATATAAAAAATAGCGTTGCATATATATAAATGGCAATACATGTTTAGTATAATAATCCATGTGGTTTTACAGAGTGGTAAGCATTCCCTTAAGAATTACCTTAATAACATGTGAATATGAATAATTAATAGATTGTTACTATTAGTGATTGGTATAATTGTTGATGTAGATTGCATGTAGTATGTTGCATAATTAGAGAAAGTTTGATAAATTAATTCTATGTGTATTTCCTGTGTGTATGATCTAGTATGTACGTGTTGGGTATGTTGTTAATTGTGTTGTTGATCATATTTCGGATAAAATTAATGGTATGCGTGTGGTACATATTTGAGAATTGGAGTGAAAAATCGGCTAAGCTGAACTTGTCATAGATAAACTCAAAAATATATATGAATAGGATGGTGTGTAACATTTGGACTTGTATATAATATTGCACGTACATGTGGGGTTTATATACATATATTGCGAAGGAAGGGGCCGGTGGGAGCCGGTGGAAGGGGAAGACGGTATTGTTGTCATATATATATATATATATATATATATATATATATATATATATATATATATATATATATATATATATATATATAGACACATATATTTCAAAGGAAAGGGCCAGCGGGAGCTGGTAGGTGTGACGAGGAATGACATTGTGTGTTGTTATTTGAAGGAAGGGTCCGGGGGGAGCCGGTGGGTGCGAAGACTGGGTATGAGATGGGTCATGTTTCATAAAGTAAAAATGCGCTTTATCATAATGAATGGTATTGTATGCTTGTCCTTGATGTACGACTGTAAAACTTCGCTTTATTATAAGAGATAATGAAATATTATATGATGTGTGAAAGTGTACATATTAATCCATGCATTACTTGAAGTGTGATGTGATATTGTGATATGAGAAGTATGATATGATTATATGTTATACAAGTATGTCTAATGATGTATGTGTTATCTGAATGCATAAATTATGTTTATGACTTAACTATAGTGATTGGTGTATTATAGTGTGGAATATAAGACACGTGAGTAACATATGCTATGTATACATAAGACGCGTTCAAACTACTAAACAAAAATTTATTTTATATAACTCATAAATTTTATCACATGAAAAGATGAAAATCTATGAAAGGAATTCGGAAACTACGATCATAAGAGTCTGATCATCCCCAGAGATTTTGGAGATCAGGGTCTTGATTATTAAACCATGGGATGTCTTTGATTCTTTGTCTTCTTATTTTTTTCAGATTTCCCTTATTACTTGAATATTCATACTTATCATTGATATATTATCATTTCCTGATTTATTCCTACTCTACTCACTGAGCTGTCGAGCTCACTCCCCTACATACTGGTATATTGTAGGTTGCTTTGAGGCAGGGGTCTGGTTTATGCTGCACGGGGTTCGTTCTGAATCAATCTAATCTGTTTATCTAATCATATTGTACTTCTGGAACAATTGTGCCTGTAGATGATACATGTTGGTTGTGAGATAGATGGTTATCTTGTATGTATATATGTAGAGAACTGTTGTAGTCGCTTCATTTCAAGTTGGCATTTGAGATATCTTTTATTGGGTTGTTATAGCAAGAAATGTATTATCAATGTGATGATCATGATAAGTTAGAATTTATCATTTCTGAATTTTTATAGATGCCGGAGGGATACTCTAGAGCTTATGTTATTATATTTCTCCATAAGTAGGCGATGTCAAGCCGAATCATCTTCATGATTGCCTGGATGATTTTTAAGATCAGTTATATGATTGGATTGAGAATAAATGGCCTGATGTTAATCGAAATTATCGTATTTGAATTGGATATCATATCCGACCAGTAATTACAAAGGAGGTGCTGCTGAAATTTTTAAGAATTTGAAAATGATTATAATAATCGGTCGGCTTAAATGAATGTTATGTAAATTGAGGATTTTAGAAAATTAGGACAGTTACAGTTGGTACAGAGCCCAAGGTTTGGAGATGGAACTAGATTTGAAATATTGGATGTAGAAAGAGAGTTGATTGTTAGTACAGATTGCTATGAATGATATGTTTGTGCATGTATTTTGTATGCAAGTGAATGTATTGTTTGATGTGGAGGGTTCAAGGGGGTAAGGGTTCTTACGTGAATGACTAATCTCGAACGCAGGATATTTGATCACTGCCTTATGTTCAGATTATGGTACCCACATGTCATAATTCAGATATGCTCTTTGGGAGTGTGGGCCCTCAGTATGAGCTGCTAGTGGTATGGGACACTGGAGTAAGGGAATGATTAAAATATCAAGTGAGTCAAGATTAATTTGGATTGTAAGGATATAGTATAGAATTGATCAAGAGATAATGAATCTTTGAGATGAATAATTAAGAAAGATGTTACATCAAAGAAAGATTTTGTGATATGCAGGAGAAATGCGAAGATTTTATATTTACTCATTTTAGGTAGCAAGTTTCGAGGATGAAACTTTTGTAAGGGGGTAGAACTGTACACCCCGGATTATTAAACCCTGATTTAATAATATAAACATTGAATTATTAAGTTAATTGAGTGTGTAATGAATTTCAATAATTTTGAGAATGTTAAGTTGTATGTATGAATATACCAACATCATAGTTATTATGTAACTAGTACTTAAAGTGTAGATATACTAGTATTATGCTTGAACTATATGTATTTACCAAGAAAACATACCATGAAAAATTTTCTATATATTTTTTTAGTGGAGGGAGTAGGTGTGCATGGGAGGTGAGATCAAGCGTCTATATCTTCTTGTTTTGGGTGATTGGACACATGGATGAAAAGGGGATGGCAAACTTGTAATATTATGGGAGTATGGATCTTAAAAGAGTTTATGGAGAATTCATCTCTTCATCCTCTTCCTAGAGAAGATTCCTCCATGATAAAAACCTAGAAACCCAAAGATCTAATCTCATCTCTATTCCTCACTCTCTCTATTTCTATCACCTTCTTTTCCTCTCTTCTCCTCCTCTTTCTCTCTCCCCTTTGGCCTAGATCTACGCGCGCATACAGGTCAGGCATCCACCAGCCAGGCAGCCGGCCAAGCGCGACTGGCTGGAGTTCGAAGGTGGAGGTGAGTGGGTTTCTTCTTTCTTTTTCTCATTTCTCAAATCTTCATCTCTTGTGATTTATAAATCTTGATCTCTTGATTTTGAGTGACTTTCCCTTGACCTATTCATCTAATTTTTCTTTGAAATTTCATGACTTATTAAAGTATGTAATGGTTTAATTTTGATCTTGAGATTAATGAGTTATTACAATTGCATATAATTGATGGATAGAAATGTTGTATTGTAGGGTATATCAGGCGGTGAGGGAGTATATAAATTTTCAGATTTGGGTTTAAATCTCAAACCTTGAAATTTCAATCTCATATCTTACTTTGAGGGTGATGAAATTTTAATTTGAGTGATAGGTGAAATTAATTCTTGATCAATGTTGTTCCTTCTTAAATTGAATATCATCCTTAAAAAAATTATGGGTGAGATCAAGTTTATAAACCCCTCCTAACTATTAATGTAGATTGAGATTCTTAAAGCTTCTTACACTTGTGATGGTTGAGCCTCTTGTCATTCTTACATAATAATAATGAAATCAAATCGAAATCTGATTTTTGTGATGTTAGTGAGATAAAAAGAAAATTTTTGATATGGGTTAAACTATGAAGTTGATGGTGGTTTAAGGAGAAGATGATAGTAAATTAAGTTATGTTAGAATTATTAATGTTCATATAAAATTTGCCTATGACTAACAATTTAAATACTTAAGTTCATAGTTTACTTATGACTTAATTTATGTGAAGAGGTTAAAGAGAAAGTTGAGAAATTCTTAATTTGAAGCACTTTTGAAATAGTAGCATAAAGCTGTTAAAGTCTGTCAAGATCTGAAATCTAAAACTTGAGGTTTCTTTCGTATGGATAGTTGAAATGAAATATGTCATGTAATACACTGTTGGAAAAAAAATCGAGTCTACATTTAAATGGCTCTTGCGGTGTCCTAATCAAAGGTCTGTGCTGGGAATTATCGTTAAAACATGACAAACTAGTCGAAGATACCGAGTTGCAGAATTTTGAATGTCTAGAAGATTTTTGCTTATTTAGGCTGTTCATGCGAATTAAGCGGGTCATGTAATATATTGTTAGAAAGATCAGTAAGTCTAATTTCCAATTAAAGTCTCTGTGTCTTATTCTTTAGTCAAAAATAAGAGTTATGATAAAAATATCTTCGATTGTTAGGGAGGTTAAACCTGATGAATTTATATTTAGGTGGGATTTATGTGAAATTTTTTGGAATTTTATATACAGGCATGTTGTGTTGAGCCTAGAACTAAACACATTTCTTCCAGTAACGCATGTTATGAACGCGGGTATATCATAATTATTTATTTAAGTATTGACCCTTTATAATAATGTCTCATTAACGGTGTTGCATATACACTCGGTGTGTTGACAATTATTCTCAGACTTAAATTTGCTTTTAGCCTTGCTAACAATAGGGAATTATTGTGTTATGGACTCCAAAAGACATATTTCACCCTAACACATAACCCCTTCTATGGCCTAGTAAAGTGGACTATGAATAGAATATTTATTGGCAAATAGTCAGTGAAAGAATCACAAAACGCCGGAAGTTACTTGTGCATACTATAGTTCTATCAATTTTAACTAATTGATAATTGGACAAGTTAACAGTCAACACTAAATTATGCTGACGGTAGACTAATAGATGAGTGAACATGAAATTTATGATGAAATGTGAATATTATTTAACTAATAAAATATGTATAGACATTAGTTGAAAAGAAAGATTTTCATGGTGTGATATAAATTTGGGAAATCAGAATGGTTGGGTCGGTAGTATCAAGATCGGTATTGGCAAAAATCTAAATAGTTTTCGAGTTTAATTCAATCCATGAATAAGCGAGGATAATTTATATATATATAATAAATCTTGGTTGTGACCACACTAGTTACATTATATCAAAGAAATTAAGTAATAACGGATTGTTAGGTCTTATTAAATTGTACATTAAATCAAGAAAGTTATATTTCAATTAACAAGTATGTAAGAAATTTTCTCTTTTCCTTACAGTCTCAACTTACCTATCCGTCTAGCCAAGCTCTTTGAGCAAGTAATACATTTGCATACAGATAGTGTATGTCCCATAAAGTTACTAAACTTAAGACATACTTGAAATGATGACTTTCATTCATAAGTATTATATCTTATCAATTCTTATTAAGTCACCTTTCTTTTATTAAGTATAATGTCTTGCAATACGCCATGGGTTAAATAGTATTTGTGACGTTTCAAATTATTCTACTTTTTATGAACAAATTCAAAATCTATTTAGCATTACATAGAAAGTACCCATATTATATATATACACATATACAACTTTATAAGGAAAAGGGATAGTTTCACCACCTTATTGTTAAGAGTGTCTATTGCGGTAAATTAGTATTTACACTAAACATGGGTAGTCTTAGGAGTATTAGACACTGAACCAATATTGGATTTATAGTCACCATGAAAGGTATAGTAAGACAGGCTTACATTTAAACACACCTTTTCTAATAAGTGTTGCAATAAATATGAATATATTATGAATCTTTTAACCATTCTCTCTCTCTTTTGAACTCCAATCTGGAGAGTGGTTATAAATAAATTGAGTGAAATAATATAAGTTTTTTATTGATTTTTCAATGAATTTTAAAGATATAATGTTGGGAACCAAATTGATAATATGAGAGAACTGAAAACCACGAAAAATTGCTTCCTTTTGACATAACGGGTATATAAAAAATAGCGTTGCATATATATAAATGGCAATACATGTTTAGTAAAATAATCCATGTGACTTCACAGAGTGGTAAGCATTCCCTTAAGAATTACCTTAATAACATGTGAATTTGAATGATTAATAGATTGTTAATATTAGTGATTGGTATAATTGTTGATGTATGATTGCATGTAGTATGTTACATAATTAGAGAAAGTTTAATAATTAATTCTATGTATATTGCCTGTGTGTATGATGTAGTATGTACGTGTTGGGTATGTTGTTAATTGTGTTGTTGATCATATTCCGAATAAAATTAATGGTATGCGTGTGGTGCATATTTGAGAATTGGAGTGAAAAATCGGCTAAGCTGAACTAGTCATAGGTAAACTCAGAAATATATATGAATAGGATGATGTGTAACATTTTGGCTTGTATATAGTAATGCACATACATGTGGGGTTTATTTACATATATTACGAAGGAAGGGGCCGGGGGAGCCGGTAGAAGGGGAAAGACAATGTTGTTGTCATAAAAAAATATATATACATATGCTTCGAAGGAAAAGGCCAGCGGGAGCTGGTAGGTGTGAAGACGGGAAATGACATTCTGTGTTGTAATTTGAAGGAAGAGGCCGACGGGAGCCGGTGGGTTCGAAGATGGGGTATGAGATGAGTCATGTTTCATAAAGTAAAAATGTGCTTTATCATAATGAATGGTATTGTATGCTTATCCTTGATGTAGGACTGTGGAACTATGCTTTATTATAAGAGATAATGAAATATTATACGATGTGTGAAAGTGTACAGGTTAATCCATGCATCGCTTGAAGTGTGATGTGATATTGTAATATGAGAAGTATGATATGATTATATGTTATACAAGTATGTCTTGTGATATATGTATTATCTGAATGCATAAACTATGTTTATGGCTTAACTATAGTGATTGGTGTATTATAGTGTGGAATATAAGACATGTGAGTAACACATGCTATGATACATAAGACGAATTCAAATAACTAAACAAAAATTTGTTTTATATAACTCATAAATTTTATCACACGAAAAGAAGAAAATCTAAGAAAGGAATTCGGAAACTACGATCATAAGAGTCTGATCGTCCCCAGAGATTTTAGAGACCAAGGTCTTGATTATTAAACCATGGGATGTTTTTAATTCTTTGTCTTCTTACTTTTTCAGATTTCCCTTATTACTTGAATATTCATACTTCTCATTGATATATTATCATTTTATGATTTATTCCTACTCTACTCACTGAGCTGTCGAGCTCACTCCCCTACATACTGGTATATTGCAGGTTGCTTTGAGGTAGGGGTCTGGTTTATGCTGCGTGGAGTTCATTCTGAATCAATCTAATCTGTTTATCTAATCATGTTATACTTCTGAAACAATTGTGCTTGTAGATGATACATGTTGGTTGTGGGATAAATGGTAAATCTTGTATATATATGTAGAGAACTGTTGTAGTCGCTTCATTTCAAGTTGGCATTTGAGATATCTTTTATTGGTTTGTGATATCAAGAAGTGTATTATCAATGTGATGATCATGACAAGTTAGAATTTATCATTTCTGAATTTTTATAGATGTCAGAGGGGTACTCTAGAACATATGTTATTATGTTTCTCCATAAGTAAGTGATGTCAAGCCGAAACATCTTAATGATTGCCTGGATGATTTTGAGTTCAGTTATACGATTGGATTGAGAAGAAGTAGACTGATGTTAGCCGAAATTATCGTATTTATATTGGATAACATATCCGACCAGTAATTACAAAAGAGGTGTTGCTGAAATTTTTAAGAATTTGAAAATGATTATAATAATCGATCTGTTTAAATGAATGTTATGTAAATTGAAGATTTTAGAAAACTGAGACTGTTACAGGGAGCTTCTATGAAGCCTATTCTTAATGAATGCATATATAATCTCATAAGTTTTGTCATCATCAAAAAGAGAAAGATTGTTGACCCAGAGGCTCTTCACCTTAGTTTTGATGATGACTAACTTATGAAGGTTAGTTTGCTAATGATCTTGTGTTTAATAAGTTTTAGATATTAATCAAGATCTTAGTAGGTCATTAGCTTCAACAAAGGATTCAAAGCCAGTTTTAGAGCTAACATGTGTAGATTTAAGAGCTCGCGCGTCAAGATCGCATCAAGCACTCGGATGGAGTCAAACTCTTTGGATCGAGTCATCTTGGAGAAGAAAATCTAAAAGAAGACTTTGGTCTAAGTTTATTTTAATTTTGTTTATATCTTGTGTAAGAATAGATTAGTTTTGATATGCTCAAGTATTCACACACACACAAATTAAAATAGTTTTTGGTTTCAGTTTAACCGTTTGGATTTTCAAGAACATATCCTTAGTTTTCATGAATAGATAGAATCAAAACAAGTTTATATGGTTATATGTATATTGGATTTCATCCATATATATCTATGTTTCATATTGTCTAAAAACTTATTTTGATGATTCTATTTCATGGTTTTAAGTTTTGTATTTAAACAAAATTAAGTTTGAACTTAATGTCAAAAACATAGATATATCTTTTATATGTGTATTGGATTCTATCCATACTCACTATGCTTCAAAAGTGTTTATCATGTTTTATTATTTATACAAGTTTTGGAGAAAACGTATTTTCATTTCAAAACCCAAGTTCTGAAAAATACAATTTTTGTTTAAAGCCAATATTTTCATGCCTTAAAACATAGTTCAAATAGTTTGTAATATATGTTGATTTTTGATCACACATATTTGTACTTCAAATATTTATAAAAACTTATTTTTGTGAAATTTATGAAGTTTTATGAGATTTTATAGGAAATTAAAAGCCAACTATTTTAATCGTACAACCCTATCTTGAGCCTGCCAGCGGTCGATCGACCGGTCGACCGGACCAGAGCCCGATCGGCCGGTTGGTCGATCGATATGCACAAGACGTGCACAACTGTCTTGGCCTTGGGCCGATTGACCGTGCGGTCGACCGATCTAGAGAGCTTGCTTTCTGATCTAGCCTCGGTCGACCGATTGGTCGACCGATCAGAGAGTTTACTCTCTGGTTCTAACCTTGGTCAACCTGACTGTCGACCATTAGGCAAGTTTTGCCTAGGGAGTCGACCGAGCGGTCGACCGATAACCCCAACGGTCAGAAATCTGACCGTTGGCGGGTCGACCGGGCAGTCGACCGACATGTGATTTTTGACCTGTTCTGGCCCCAACGGCAATATTTTTCAAACCTTATAAATATGGGTCCTTTGAGGCCAGTTTCAACTAAAATTTTTAAGAGTAAAAATTTCTCACTTCTTCTAAGTTTTTAGAAGTTTTAAAAACAAGTATCAGAGCTTTAATCTCTTTATCATTATTTAGTGTCAAAGTTTTGGAAAATCAGAAGAAAATAAGTTTTGGGATTCTATATCATTTCTAGAGTTTTCCCAATAGTTTTCTTTGTGCTTTCTTTTTTAAATACTTTATTTTCTCACATACTTGAGATGTCATCTTAAATCTATCTTTAAGATCGTTGTATTGTGAGAAAAATTATTTGTAATCCTTTGAGATCACCAAGAGAGTGTTTGTGATCTTTGTGATCATCAAGTGTATTTCTTTCTTTACTTTGTGTTCCCTCTTGTGTAAAGGATTGTGAAGAGAGAAGTTGTGTATACCGGTGTTGAGTTGTAATTTCTCAGTGGAGGTCCCTGTGTGGAAAATCCTATAGTGGATAGTTGAAATCCTTCTATGTGAAGGCAGGGACGTAGAGCAGTGGTTCGAACCTCAAAACATATCCTTGTGTTTGTATTTGGATCTTTCTCTCTAACTCTCTCTCTCTTTATATCTTGCATTGTTATTACCTGCTCATATTCATATACATGCTTGATATTGTTTGTGTCCACACTTGTGTTGAACCAAGAGAGCTTCTAATAGCATCTCAACTCTTAATTTAAAGGAATCTAAAGGAGTTGTTCCAGAGCCCTTCACAGGGAATTCAGGCTCAGTCTTGGTTATATATAGTGTGTTAGCAATTAGTGTTTTAATTTCGCATCATTTGTCCAATATTAGCTTGTACACCTATTCACCCCCTCTAGGTGTACTTTCACAAGGTAGATTCATTCCACCCGATTATCAACAAATTTTGTACAATAAATTTGAGCATTGCGAATAAGGGACAAGGACTATCATGACATACACAGAGGAGTTCTATCTGCTAACATCTTGTTGTGATCTATCCATGACGGAGGAATAACAAGAGGCGAAGTACATCAGCGATCTAAAGTATTCCATCTAATGTGTGATCCTTTACGATGCATTCTCCGTTGACAAGGCCCACAACAAAGCCTTGAAGATTGCGAGGTTGCAAAGTAGAACCACAAATTTCAAGCGCCCAACGACATTTGAAAAATCATCCAACGACGCAGGAACTCATTTAAAATCCTAGTCAGTCGATCGCCCTCCAATCCGCCGGCCGGCCGACGCCACCACTTCAGCCCTTGTAGTAGCACCCGCCACAACTGCAAAGTGAAAGTACACCTAGAGGGGGGTGAATAGGTGTACGGCTAATCTATGAACAATAATGCGGAAATTAAAAACTTAATGCAACACACTAAGTGTAACCAACGAGTGTAGCCGAATTCCTGGTGAAGGGCTCTGGACTAACTCCTCTGAAGTCCTCTGAATAAGAGTTGATGTGCTATATGAAGCTCTCGTGATTAAACACAAGTGAGACACACAAACAAACACAACCAAGCATATAAGTGTGATATGATATTATGAATCAATGTAAGGCACAATATAAGAGAGAGAGTTAGAGAACGTGGATCAAACGCAAACACTGAAATATGTTTTGAGATTCGAGCACACAGCTCTACGTCCCCGCCTTCACACAGAAGAATTTCCACTAACTCATCAACACAGGACTTCCCACACAGGAAACCTCTACTGAGGATTTTGGGGCAAATACAATTGGGAGTACACAACTCCTCTCTCCAACAAATACAACCTCTACACTTAGAGGCAACGCACAAAGCCACTCAAACACAATCACCTCACACTTGAGAGATTCCAACACAATCTCCACCTCTCATTAGAGGGAGCCAAATACCACTTCCACTATCACCTCACACTTGAGGGATATCAATTCAATCACCTCTCACTAGAGGGATATCACAATCAATGAAAGGTTTACAACTTGGTGGTCTAACAACCACAAACCAATTCTTTTCCCACAAAACAATGATCCTATAGATAGGATAGAAGATAAGCTCAAGTGTGAGAAATCAAGGTGTTTGGAAATCAAAACACAAAGAAAAATACTTGAGAAATCAATTAGAATTTGATAGAAATGAAGAACAAAACAAATATCCCAAATTTCTATTTTTCTTTGATTTTTCTAACCCTTGAAAACAAAATAAAGATGAAATCTTTAGGCTTAAAAACTCTTTTGAAAACTTGTATTAAACACTTGAGAATATGAGAAATTTTGGCTCTTAAAAATCTTATTGAAAAACCAACTCAAATGGGGTATTTATAGCCCCTTTGAAAATTTGCCCGTTGGCAGCTAAAAAGGGCCAGAATGCCCTTCCGGTCAACTGGCCGGTCGACCGGCCAACGGTCAAAAAATCGACCGTTGAGCCCTCCGGTCGACCGTGCCAGATCCAGAAAGCAATTGCTCTCGGCCGGTCGACCGCCCGGTCGACCGTGCCAAAGCTCACGGTCGACCGCCCGGTCGACCGCCCCCACCTGAGAGTGGGGTGACTTCAGTCGGTCGACCACACGGTCAACCGGTCAAGCCAACTTGGCCTTTATGCACGTCTCGTGCACATCGGTCGACCGGGTCGGTTGACCGACTACTGGTCCGGTCGACCGTCCCGGTCGATCGCCAGAGCCTGGCAGGTATTTTCAGGATTTAAAAAACTGGTGTTTTTAACTACAATTAAAATCTATAAAATCACATAAATTTCACAAAAATCAGTTCTTGTATTATCTTTGAAATACAAATATGTGTGACAAAAATTCAACACATATTTCAAACTATTTGAACCATTTTTGTGTCTTGAAAATTTTGCCTTAAATCAAAAACAATATTTTCTAGAAACCAAACTTCTAAAGGAAAATACGGTTTTTCTAAAAACTTGTATAAATACAAAAACATGATATTGAAACAACTTTGAAGCATATTGTATATGGATAGAATCCAATATATATGAAAGAGATATATATCAATGTTTTTGACATTAAATCCAAAAATAGGTTTTGTCTAAATACAAAACTCCAAACACAGGAATAGTATATCAAAATAAGTTTTTCTAAATAGATGAAGCATATATGCATATAGATCAAATCTAATATACATTAAACCATGTAAACTTGTTTTGATTCTATCTATTCATGAAAACCAAGATCGGTTAAACCGAAAATCAAAACCAATAAACATGAAACTTAAAACAAGTGTGTGTGTTGTGAACTTGAGCATACCACACTATCTAATCTTTACAATGGATCTAAACTAACTATTCTAAAACAAACCGAGGTCTTCTTGTAGAGCGCCGTCTCCAAGTTGACTCGATCCAAACGCGATCCAACGAGCTTGACTCCAACCGAGTGCTAGATATGAACTTTGACGCTCGAGCTCTTGAATCACCATGTGAAAGCTCCAAAATACTTTTGTTGAAGCTAATTACCTACTAATATCTTGGTTAAATATCTGAAACTAAATATCACAAGATTATTAGTAAATTATAACTACATGAGTTAATCATCATCAAAACTAGAGTGGAAGGCCTCTGGGCCAACAATCTCCTCCTTTTGATAATGACAAAACTCATGGAGTTATATATGCATGGATTAAAGTTAAGCTTCAAAGAAGCTCTCCCTTAACTCATGCATAGCAATAAACAATAAGATATGCAATGAATATTAAATATGAATATGCATAAATATGCATAATGAAATAAACATGCTCTTGATACCAAATTTTTAAAATAAATTACCTTTTCATTTTTTTTAAATAAACATGTTCTTAAATACCAATTGAAAATATAAACTTAAAATAAACATGTTCTTTAAATAATTACTCTTGATACTAATAAAAATTTCAATTGAAAGCTTATCAATAAAAGCTCTTGATACCAATTGAAAGATAATCAATAAAAGCTCTTGATACCAACAATAAAAAATATGTTCTTAATACCAACACAACAAAATAACAAAATATGTTCTTGATACTAATATCCATGCTTTTGATACCAATATCAACAAAATATAAAACAAACTCTCTTGATACCAAATATGAAATAAACTTTGATATAAACTTATAAATAAACATGCATATATACTCAAATACTTCTCCCCCTTTTTGTCAATCATCAATAAAGGGGTTAAAGTAGACAATAAACCAATGTTCTCCCCCTTTTTGTCCGAAATAAAAAAAATCAATAAGGGGTGAAATCAAATCAAAACATTATAATACCAATTGAAAAAAATATATAAATTTAGTGCATCAAGATACCAATTGAAAATAAACAAATAGGTAAACCAAATTTTTTTTGAAGAATACCAATTGAAAGTAAATAAAATATTTTGAAGAATACCTATTGAAAATAAAACATTGAAATCCAAACTTGAAGAAACTAATTGAAAGTACCAATTGGAAGTACATCAACCAATCTTTTTGGTTAAACACTAAACTCATTTTATAATAGAGATACCAAATAGAGAATAATATCAATTTAATGTTTTTGATATCAATATTGAAAATGAAACATATATCAATTGAAAATAATGAAAACATATATCAATTGAAAACGATCTTCATTAGGAGCGTATGATACCAAAAAAAAAATCAATATCATTTTTCAACATAAAGTGTGGGAGTAAAATACCAAAGGTAAAGAAAACCAATTGAAAAGTGAAATATGAATTTTCTCCCTCTTTATGAAATACCAAACAAAATGATGCATAAGCTTATATAAGATATCTATTGAAACATAATCAATTGAAAAATAGTCATTTAAGAAATCAAGCTTAGCATAACCAAAATTTGTGCTCAAAGATATAGAGATATAATAAGCACAAATAAAATACATATGTATAAAAAATTGAATACCAATCGAAATTGATACTATTTGGGGTGTAAGCATACATATATAAACATATATGAGTATACAAAAAAATGTCAATAGTGATACCAATTGAAAAGATACAATGATATCAATTGAAAGTACAATAAGAATCAAGTGTATAACTCATATTCCCTACCACCCATTCATGCACATATTTAAATAGATTTTCAATTAAGAGCATACAAGGCATGGTCGTCCAACCAGCCGCCCTTGAAAGGTAGGGGTTTTTAAAATAAGTTTGAAAAAAATATAACACGTTTGAAAACTCTACCATATGAAGAATACGAACTAGTTATATGAAAAATTTATAAACTAGTACGAAATCCTTCAAGTAAGAAATAAAACAAAAATATTTTTCATGAAAAAATGAAAATAACATGATCATCAAACACTCAAGGGTCTATAAAGCATATATAGTCTTATGAAAACAAATCATGAGTAAATAAAAATGATGTGAGTGTACAAGTATAATGTGAAATACAAAGTCATAAAAATAGGCAATTAAGCTCAAATACGAAATTCCTTAAAACATGAAAATCATCAAAACTAGAAATCCTTCAAGGTATATGTATGTTTTGTACAAACTAGAGTATACATACATATTCAAGTATAAACGAGTCCACAAAAGTATATGCATGAAGGCAAGTGACTCAAGGATGTATATGTATAACTATTAGTTTAGACAAAATAGATATATACATGAAGTTAAACATAAACATATACAAAATGGGAATACAAGTCAAAATGTATGAATCATCAAAACTAGACTATACTAGTACTTCTAATGAGTACATATGAGTATTCAAGTATAAACATATAATAATCTATTTGTGGGTCACTAGTTGTATAAGTATATCCCTAAGTTTTAATGAAAACTAACATCTAAACATGTAATCAAAACATGAAGCATAAAAATCAAAACAAAAAACTCATATGATCATTATGTAAATGAACATGTATTAGATCTATAATACACACAATAGCTAAACAACTATGAGAACACAAAATATGGGTCCATATAAACATGGGTGATCTCAAATACTAATCATGCCTATCACAAGTCTAATAATCATGACATTTAATATACTAATCATGAAACATCAAAAACATGCTAAAAATCAACAATATGAAAAGCATGTAAACATAATAGGAGTTAGAGATCGATACCAAAAACCATGAGAGTACATCTCTATGTCTCCAAACCAAGGTGGTCCTCCCACTAAACTCCCCTTAAAAGTGATGCATCCAAATTGTCCTCTTTAAGCTCGGAACGCATCCACCTCAATGCACCATTACTCTCACGTCATGTGAGTGCCCACACCTACATCAAATAAAATAGGAGTGGTTTTTGGTACCCACACTCTTTTGGGTCCATGGGGGTTAGTCCTTTCCTAACCCAAACAAATTTATTTGCTAAATTTGAATCATGTATCTTATCATAGCAAAATTTAGTAAGGTGGCCCTTACGTCCACAATGTGTACAAGTGTACACATGAGCATACAAAGTGTTATGGGTGTGAACGTGGGAAGCATGTGTATGCTGTGGTTTGTGTGCATGCATAGAAGGAACTTGGTTCTTTCGAAACATAGATTCCAAACGTGTGTGGTTCATGGCACAATGGCTCAAAGTGGAGCCCAAACAATCCACACTCTTTTTAAGCATACAAATATCATTTTCAATCATGAAAGAAGAGGTGCATGCAATAGACGTGCTAGAAAGAGAAGCTATACTAGCATGGCAAACATGTGCATCTAAATCATTTTTCAAAGAATTGTTCTTATTAGACATCAAATCCAAATCCTTTGAAATAGAAATGTTTTTCAAAGAATCATTTTCTTTTACAACAAAATTAAGTTTTGAAGATATAACTTCATTTTTCTTCAAAACATTTTCACAATCATTTTTATTTTTCAAAATTTCATTTTCTTTTAGGGCAAGATCAAGTTGAGATTTAAGTGAGTCACATTCACTTGAAATCTCATCCCTTTCTTACAAAGCAATCTCAAGTCTAGAAGATAAATTTTTATTTTCTTCTTTTAAATCAAAACTATCCTTTTTCAAAAGTTTATATTTTGAAATCAAATTTTCATAATTTTTAGCTAGTTCATTATTTAAGGCATGTGCATCCATACACTTATTACATTAAGAACTAGTACTAACATCTAGTTGAGTATCCGAATGTACCTCAAGGGAGTCATTCCCTTGGACCATGAAGCAACGTTCGTCGGACTTATCTCGACTAGATTTTCTCTTCTTATTGATAAGCGTTTGTAGCTCGGGAGATGTCAAAATGTTTCACACTACAAAAGCGGAATCATAATGAGAAAACACATGTAAATATTTTTTATTAAGAGATGCTCTAAGCGCCTTTAGGGCTAGTGCATTGACCTCTATATGCTTGCTATCACTAAGGTAGGATTCCTTGGTAATGGCAAGGTAAAATTTATAACCTAAGGCTTTTAAATGGCAACTCATAAGAACCTTCCATATATCAAGTCTAGAGATATCAAACATAGGAGAGCTATCGATGAGTGCAAACTATATGTGTGCAAATGCAAATGCAAATGCAAATGTAGATTAGCAAAATCAAGATCACACTCCTAGGTGGTTAAACCTAATATCAGGAGCATAGGCTCTGACACCAATTGAAAGTACACCTAGAGCGGGGGTGAATAGGTGTACGACTAATCTATGAACAATAATGTGAAAATTAAAAACTTAATGCAACACACTTAGTGTAACCAACGAGTGTAGCCGAATTCTCGGTGAAAGGTTCTGAACTAACTCCTCTGAATTCCTCTGAATAAGAGTTGAGGTGCTATATGAAGCTCTTGTGGTTAAACACAAGTGAGGCACACAAACAAACAAAACCAAGCATATAAGTGTGATATGACAATATGAATCAATGCAAGGCACAATATAAGAGAGAGAGTTAGAGAAAGTGGATCAAACGTAAACACTGAGATATGTTTCAAGGTTCGAGCACGCAGCTCTACGTCCCCGCCTTCATACAGAAGGATTTTCACTAACTCGTCCACACAGGACTTCCCACATAGGGAACCTCTACTGAGAATTTTGGGGCAAATACAATTGGAGTACACAACTCCTCTCTCCAACAAATACAACCTCTACACTTAGAGGCAAGGCACAAAGCCACTCAAACACAATCACCACACACTTGAGGGATTCCAACACAATCTCCACCTCTCACTAGAGGGAGCCAAATACCACTTCCACTATCACCTCACACTTGAGGGATATCAACTCAATCACCTCTCACTAGAGGGATATCACAATCAATGGAAGGTTTACAACTTGGTAGTCTAACAACCACAAACCAATTCTTTTCCCACAACACAATGATCCTATAGATAGGATAGAAGATAAACTCAAGTGCGAGTGATCAAGGTGTTTGGAAATCAAAACACAAAGAAAAATACTTGAGAAATCAATTAGAATTTGATAGAAATGAAGAACAAAATAAATATCCCAAATTTCTATTTTTCTTTGATTTTTTCAACCCTTGAAAACAAAATAAAGATGAAATCTTTAGGCTTAAAAACTCTTTTGAAAAGTTGTATTAAACACTTGAGAATATGAGAAATTTTGGCTCTTAAAAATCTTATTGAAAAACCAACTCAAATGGGTATTTATAGCCCCTTTGAAAATCTGCCCGTTGGTAGCTGAAAAGGGCCAGAATGCCCTTCCGGTTGACCGGCCAGTCGATCGGCCAACGGTCAAAAAATCGACCGTTGAGCCCTCCGGTCGATCGCCCGGTCGACCGTGCCAGATCCAGGGAGCAATTGCTCTCTGGCTGGTCGACCGCCTGGTCGACCGGGCCAAAACTCACGGTCGACCGCCTAGTCGACCGCCCCCACCCGAGAGTGCGATGACTTCAGTCGGTCGACCGCACGGTCGACCGGCTAAGCCAACTTGGCCTTTGTGCACGTCTCGTGCATATCGGTCGATCGGGTCGGTCGACCGACTACTGGTCTCGTCGACCGTCCCGATCGATCGCCAGAGCCTAGCAGGTGTTTTTAGGATTTAAAAACTGGTCTTTTTAACTACAATTAAATCCCATAAAATCACATAAATTTCACAAAAATCAGTTCTTGTATTATCTTTGAAATACAAATATGTGTGACAAAAATTCAACACATATTTCAGACTACTTGAACCATTTTTGTGACTTGGAAAATTTGCCTTAAACCAAAAACGATATTTTCTAGAAACCAAACTTCTAAAGGAAAATACGGTTTTTCTATAAACTTGTATAAATACAAAAACATGATATTGAAATAACTTTGAAGCATATTGTATATGGATAGAATCCAATATACATGAAAGAGATATATATCAATATTTTTGACATTAAATCCAAAAATAGGTTTTGTCTAAATACAGAACTCTAAACACATGAATAGTGTATCAAAATAAGTTTTTCTAAATAGATGAAGCATATATGTATATAGATCAAATCTAATATACATTAAACCATGTAAACTTGTTTTGATTCTATCTATTCATGAAAACCAAGATCGGTTAAACCGAAAACCAAAACCAATAAACATGAAACTTAAAACAAGTGTGTGTGTTGTGAACTTGAGCATACCACACTATCTAATCTTTACAATGGATCTAAACTAACTATTCTAAAACAAACCGAGGTCTTCTTGTAGAGCGTCGTCTCCAAGTTGACTCGATTCAAATGCGATCCAACGAGCTTGACTCCTACCGAGTGCTAGATATGAACTTTGACGCTCGAGCTCTTGAATCACCATGTGAAAGCTCCAAAATACCTTTGTTGAAGCTAATCACCTACTAATATCTTGGTTAAATATCTGAAACTAAATATCACAAGATTATTAGTAAATTATAACTACATGAGTTAATCATCATCAAAACTAGAGTGGAAGGCCTCTGGGCCAACACAAAGAACAAAGAAAATTTCTATGTTAAACCTGGAGTTGGCAAGTGCTATAGGTGTGGAGAAACTGGATGCAAGTCCAATGAGAGCCCCAAGAAGAAAACTAGTCCACATGGCTAATTATGAAGATGACGAAGAAGAAACTCTCGAGATTAAGGATTCAGATGAAGCCGAGACTGCACAACTTGTGTAGTGTAGAGATTTCTATGAAACAAAAGGGCCCTCGACACTACACAGCGACATCAAATCTTTTATTCAAGGGTTCAATCAAGAGCAAGGTATGCAATCTCATCAATGATAACGAGAGTTGTAAGAATATAGTTTTTAGAGCACTTGTGGACTACTTAAAGCTAAAAACAGAATCACACCCACATCCTTACACCATTGGATAGATCAAGAATGATCTCTCTATCAAGGTAATAAATCTTTGTCATATTCCTATTTCAATTGGCAAGTTTTACCAAAACTCCGTTGCTTGTGATGTTGTTAATATGGATGTATGATATATATTGTTGGGGAGATCATGGCAACACGATATTAATGCAACCCATAAAGGCAAAAGAAACATCTATATGTTCACTTGAAAGGGTAAAAGAGTTATCAAGAGACCTATTCTACCTAGTCCAAAACCTACATAAGAAGAGAAGCCAAAATTCATATCCATGTGCAATCGAGGCGAGTTTTTTTTGAAATCGATGAAAACAAAGCAAAATTTTTTTTCTAGTGGTTAAGGAAGAGGTTGTTTCCTCTACTGAAATTTCTGAGGAGATGAAGTTGGAACATGTGGGAGAGCCTAAATCACTTTGGTAACATAGTGCAACTATTCTTCATGATTTCAAAGATCCTTCATGCAGAAGGAGAGTGATCCAGATGCAAGCTTTCAATTTTTCAAGTTTATATCACCTACTAGTGGCACACGAGCGCGACGAAAGTATGATCCATCATTGACCTACAGCTATAAGGAGATGTACGACTTATCGAGTTACAAGTGGAAAAGATTCAGATTTTCTAAGGTGATTCTTTATTCCATGTAACACGACTATATGTGTTCTATGCAGTATGCCAAGTTCTATAATCAATTGCATTTTAGAAGCTCTTCGAGGCAGATCAAAATTTTGGGATCACACATTCCTCAGACAGAGTTTGCTAAATATGACATTGTTCATGGTTCGGTTGATTGAAACTCGAGGATGAGTTCTTTTGAAGAGAGAGGTATTGACGTAGGAAGCCAAGACAGTAACAATAACAAGATTTGCTTTAGTCGACTAACGCTCTCAGTAGTCGACTAATCAGTGTTAGAAGTCGACTAATTCTGTTCAACAGAGTGTTGGTTAATTTTTGGGCTTCTCATTAGTCGACTAACTCTAGCCATTAGTCGACTAATTCTGTCGCCTACTCTGTATCCGATTCTATTTAGGATTTTATTTGGGTCCAATTTGGATTCCAATTTCTTCTTTTTTTAGTTTCCTAGTTAGAATAAATTACTACTTTTAAAGCCTATTTAAGCCCCTTGTATCTTTGTTTTTAGAGCAACTTTTATCAATTTTTCAATCAATAGAATTGAGTTTCTTTTTTTAATTGCTCATGGATTTGAGTTGTTCTTTTTTGCTCGTGAATTCTTATTTTATCCTACCTAAAGGAATCTTTTAGGATCTGTCGGCGCTAGAATGAGATCTAGCTAATATCTTCACTTCCTTACTTACATCATAAATGTCGCTCATGTGCGTCCCATAGACGTCACATCATTGCTACTTTCAACATGAGGCACTCAATGAACGACAATAAGAGTATTTCACAGAGCCAACTATCATAAATGCGCACATAATACAGTTTAAGGGGGTCTAATTAAATATAAAGTGTTCATGAAGGGGGGTTTTTTAAACAAAATTTAAGTACATGGACTTGTGCAAATTTGGGGGAAAAGCTAGGGGCATATATATTTTTTCCCAAAAAAATCTTTTACGGGAAAATCTCGTACGGGTCTACGAACCAGACTGTTCCGGCCCAACTGTTATCCATTATACTATTCTTCCAATTTGTGGAAAATTCCCACATCCAATCATCAATCATGTGATGTGCCTTCAATGTCAAATCTCTCCCGCCTCCCTCTCTCTCTGCCCTGTCATTAGACTAAATAACTCACTAACAACTCCCAATTAAAGTAAAACTAACTAACAAATAAATAAACCCAAAATCCGCGTCTTTTTCCCTAAAGCCGCTCCCAAAAGCCTTACCCTTTCAGCTCTCTCTCTCTCCCCCCACAACAAAATGAACCCTCTCTCTCTCCTCCTCCTCCTCTTCTCTCTGGCGATCCCACCCGCATTATCGACCCGACCCGAATCAGCTTCTCTCCGCGTCAACCTGATCCGCCACCCGCCAGATCCTCTCAAGACCCGCGCCGACCACATCCGCGACATCGTCCGATACGACCGCAACCGACACCGATACATCTCCGCCGCCATCAACCGAAACAAGCGCCGCGATTGTTTCGGATCTAGCCCACCGCCACCCCCGCCGCCGGTTGCCGAGTCCTTCGCAATGCCGATGTCCTCGGGCGCGTACACGGGCACGGGCCAGTACTTCGTGCGGGTTCGGGTCGGGACGCCGGCACAGAGGTTTTTGCTCGTGGCGGACACGGGCAGCGATTTGACTTGGGTCAACTGTAAATATCGGAACAGTAACAATCAGACGTGCGGCCGTAACGAGCGGTGCGGGTCGGGTCGGAGTCGGAAGCGGGTTTTCGATGCGGACCGGTCGAGGTCTTTCCACCCGATAAGCTGCTCGACGGAGATGTGCCGGACCCAGATGCCCTTCGCGCTCGCCACGTGTCCGTCGCCGGCGTCGCCTTGCTCCTATGATTATGGGTACGGTTCATTTTTCCTTTTTTTGTTACTGTTATTGATTAGTTTACAACTACAAAATCTGATAATGTCACTCTCATTTTTCGTTTGTTCCCCGCAATGCTTGTTAATATTTTCCTTTTCTTTCTCTTTTTGTAAATAATAAAATGCTCAAATATATTTCACTTAGGGATTTATGAATTCCTCAGGCTTTAAATTTGATTTTTTGTTATATTTATTGTGGGTGTGATAGTTGAATTGGGTGTGGGTTGGATTTGGCGCTATAAATAGCCTCAACTTGTAGGAGAGCTATTCATTTATGCGAGACACGAGATGGCTGCGGTTGTTTTTAATTCCGTGCACAGAAAGCATTAATGCACCCATTTTTTAAGATATTCTGCATTTTTTCCAAAAAAAAATAATAGTTTCTCACTGATTGGGACCCACATGTCCGTCCCTGGGCTGAGTGTTCCGTAAGTTCACCATTTAAAGCATGTTACTTATTTATAAATTTAGAAGGGAAAAAAAAGAAGAAAATGGTTGGTTTGGTTTCTACTGTGAGGAGCATAAGTTGGCAGTTGCATTAATTTGGTACGTATTTATTCCGGAGTCTTTCTACTGAGACAGCGTATATCTGTTCCAGCTAATGAAAGACTGACACGTGGTTCGAAAAGTGGCGTATTTCATCCACATGCCTCTTACTTGAAACATGTCAATATCCCATTGGTTGAGTACGCCGTCTGCTGTCATATCCCCGTTTCTTGTTCGCGAAACATACGATTTGTTTGGTCGGGGTCCTGTGCGCCCTGGATTTTGTGGTAAATTTCATTGGATCCCCTCTGGGATCTCGACAAAAAAATTTTGGCCTTTTTGTTCGTGTCTGTTGGATTTTTTATGCTATTTTTTGCTATCATGCCAACTTAAATTTATTTTGCATTTTTGTCTTCATAATTGATCATAATAATAACCCACTCATCATTTTAATAAAAAATTTTTGCAAAACTTTGGTTGGTACGTTGCTCCGCATGAGTTCACTAACTATCCTGCTCCAATTGAATTGGACAAAACAGGTACGCCGACGGATCAGAAGCCCGAGGCTTCTTCGCCAACGAATCAGCCACCATTGCGCTATCCAACGGCGGGAAAAAGAAACTAAAGGGGCTCATAATCGGATGCACGTCGTCGTCGGCCGGAAACAGCTTCCGCCAGTCCGACGGCATTCTCGCCCTCGGCCACAGCAACATCTCCTTCGCCTCGCGCGCCGCCAGGCGTTTCAGTGGGAAATTCTCCTACTGTCTGGTGGACCACCTTAGCCCAAAGAACACCTCGGCTTATCTTACCTTCGGCCCAAACAGCCGGCTAAATTCTTCGGCTGCGCGCCAAACCGAGCTCTTGACCGGTATCGAGCCGTTCTACTTCGTCGGCATCGTCGGCATTTCGGTGGATGGGAAGATGTTGAGGATACCAAAGAGTGTTTGGGATGTCAGCCAACGAGGCGGCGCCATTCTCGACTCTGGCACCAGCCTCACCGTATTAGCCGAGCCGGCTTATGAAGCCGTGACCGCGGCTCTCAGCCGGCTGCTCAAAGGGATTCCACGAGTTGATGTTGACCCTTTCGACTATTGTTACAATTGGACCAATGTGGGTAGCTTCAAGGCCCCGAAGCTGGCCGTACATTTCAATGGCTCAGCTAGGCTTGAGCCACCGGCTAAGAGCTACTTGATTGACGTGGCAGACGGCGTGAAGTGCCTCGGTTTCGTGTCGACCCCGGCGCCGGGGCAGTCGACGATCGGAAACATAATGCAACAAGAGCATCTCTGGGAGTTTGACATCTGGAACCGACGGTTGAGATTTCAGCAATCGACGTGCGGACGACATTAATTGATTGATGGTGGTAAATAGAAGGAAAAAAAAAGTTTGATTCTTTTGACGTTGTGCTCAATTTCTCCTTTTGTTTTATTTTCATTATGTGGGGCTTTAAGTATGTTTACTAATTAATATATATATGTATTTGTGATGTAATAACAAGGTTAATTGGATTGTGAATGATTAGATTTTGGGGAGGGGTACAAACAAAAGAGAGATGGGGTCTATTGTCTAATGTCGTTATGCTGCAAATTGCTAGTGGTCCCGTGATCGAAAGGGATTCCAACTTGTTTTTATGTGATGCACACTAGAAGTGTGCATTAATATCTTATGATTAGGAGGAAAGAGGAAGCGTAGCTTCAGTTCAAGACTCCAAGTTTTTGTGAGGGTGCATGTTTGCAAGCATAAGCTTCAAGCTAAAAGGGAAAATAAAAAATAAAGAATAAAAAAAAAAAAAAAAAATATTGATGTAGGAGTTTACATGCAGTATAGATATCCCTGAGGCACCAAAAATTTCAACTGCTTTGCTTCACAGGAATTCAAAAGAGTCAGAGAAATAAAGGCAATAACTTGCAGAGCAAGTCTTTTACTTGGGATCCTTGACTTCTTGATGTTTCTGTTTTGGTTAAATTTTAGTTGATATTTTTGAAATGAAGTAAGCTCTTGAGTTATGAAATCCCCCCACTTGTCTATTTTCTACATTGCTTATAACTTCTAGAGTTAGAGGCTTGGAGCTGAAGTTGCTTCTGCAGTCCCCAAACTGCTGCAGTTTGATAACTTATCAAGTCTGTGGCAGGGAGAGAGAGTCCCAAACTACTGCTGTGTAGCTCATTTGTTGATTTGAAACTGGACTTGAAATAAGCAAAAAGAATTGATTTAATTCAATCTGGGAAAGGGGGTGCAAACATATGGGATATGATATTTCCCATGTTCATATCTGCTTGTTATTCATAGTGCAGATATAATTGAAGAAACTCATATCTGTATCTATCAAATTCAAATGTGGATACGAATCAGATATGAGAGAACAAATACAATAAGAGCACTAAATGTATACCCCTTTATCTTTAATAAAATTAAAATAAACACTTTCAATTTCACTTATCTTAACACCTAGAAAGAATAACCTGATATAAATAAGCTTGAATAACATGTACATACAACACAAATCATGCATGTATAATAACCTAAGTATGCATTCTTTTTCCCATGAACCAATTGTCTGTAATGAGTTAGAAAGGTTCTACATTAGGGGTGTTTCAGATATGATTTGGCAAAGAAAATCATATTCATATCCGCAATCAACACAAATACGATTGAACTATCCATACCTGTTTGCACCTCTAATCAGCAGTCTTTTTACTTCAACAATTTTGTAAAGCTGTTGTAATAGAAGAGTCTTTTAATCAAGGGTCCCATAATATCTCATATGGTTATTTGTATCAAGAGAAAAATGTAACTCAAATGCCATCTAAAAGAGCTCTATCAAATGTCATATTTGAACCCTGTCATATATTACGATCCGATAACTCACAATGATCTTCATATCCTGAGATGTTTATAGATTAAAAATCATACGATTTGGGCTTCATTTACTCATATATCAAATATTTGAAAAATTAACAGTTTTTCGACAATAATATAGATGCAAGATTTTCCATTTATATACGTTTTAGAACATAAAAATCATAATGAGCAACATATCATTAAAAAGTAATATGAAGATTGAAATTTCAGATGTGTCATCGAAGACAGTCTCTAAGATAACATCTAGCGTATATTTTCCTCTTATATTAAAATAATAAAAGAACTATAACAAATATTGCATGTGCCTACAAGTTTCAAAGTTGCTTTCTTGTGTTCTCGAGGAGGAGAAAAATGAAACGCAAAGAATCACAATTTCCTCGAAAAAGTGACCTCAATTTCAACAATAACGGAATTTGTAAATCCCAAAAATATAATCTCTCATTATTATTTTTCATTGTCATAATTTAAATTTGATCAAATTCATGCGTAGCTTAAATTTAACATGGATGTCTTCAAACACTCTCGTCTCTTGTGGGGGACAATTATTACAAGGATTTTGTGATTTGAAGAGCATCATATGGGTTTAGCGCAATTATCGGATGTTTGGAAAAAAAAAAATAATAATAATCAATTAAGTATTAATAGCTAGTAGAGGATCAATTGTTAATCTACTAACCCCTCACAAATTCAGCCAAGCACTAATTAGCACATCTATAATAAAAACCATTTTTAATTGTGTAGGTCAAAGGCAAATTCCTTTGAATATATGTAAACCTTTTTCTATATTTTGATGCCAAATATCATATAAACTATGGCTCAAGTTGTGATGTTTGGGTGAACACATAACATATATATGTTTTATATTTTTTAAATTTAGTATTCTTATAAAATATATATTTTTATATATCTATTAATATTAATGTGGGAAGTGCACAAGTACCCAAGTAAAGACAAGGGATTAGGTTCATGGGCTAAAAGTAACTATTTTGGTGAGTTCTCAGATTCTTTATAAAGCTCATCTCTAAATTTAGAGGTTTTTTTCTTTGTTCTTTTGTGGTTTTTCCTCTTAGGCATTGATGGACGTGCATTGATGGAAGTGAGAGAAAATTGTAAGTGAGAAATGTGGACGAGAAATGTGAAAGTGTAGTAAAAAATTAAAATTTGTATAATTTCTGTTTTCTGTGTTTGAAAAGTATATTGTGTTTTCGGTGTTTGGTTAATAATGTGGAAGTGAGAGTGAGAAAGTTAACCACAAAGTTGACTATAAAATAATATTAATTTAAATGTTAATTTTTAAATAACGTTTTTGGACTGTAATTAGACTGTAAGTGAAATTTACATGAGATTAAAATTTAATGCATTAAGTTACAACTTATTACAAGTAAAATTTACATGATCACTTAATTAACTATAACACTTTGAAAGTGAGAAAATGGTAGTGTAAAAAGGATGTGTAAAAAGATACAGGAAAACGGAAAAGAAGTTTTCTCGTTTTCCATTTTCGATTAAAAACAACAAAAAAAAATGAAAAATAATTTTTCTTACTTTCTATTTTCCTCCCACTTTCATGAATCCAAACAGGCAGTCCGCAGGTCTTTCTCAAAATAAATAAATAATAAATGGTCAACTAGAAAATATGCACAACCAAGAATGCACGGGAAATTCAAGAAAGAATAAAACAAAAACCATCAAGAAATATTAAACCTTCCCATAAAAAAGAAATATTAAACCTAATAATCCATTTCTCTCCCCACTTTTTCCTTGAAGAAAGAAGATATGGCTATTTTTTTTTTTCAAAAAAAAATCAAATGTCACCTTTGTATTTCATATTATATTGCCAAGAAGTCAATACAAATACCTTTACTCCACACATTTGTATAATAATTCTAAAACCAAATTATGTCTCCATAAGCCAGCGCTCACTGATAAAAAGATGAAAATAAGTTATGAGTAGTCTCAGATTCAAACCCTAGCTACCGCCTATTTATTAAACAAAATGTATAAGCGGAGTAATCAAGTCTGTATTATTTCTTGTCAGTGTTGTATTAATTTTGGGTCAATCTAAAGTACTTACTTAGTGTACTACAGTAGAGAGTGACGGCCAAGTTCCTCTCCGCTCTCTATAGTTATCTAATAATAATACTGAAGAGTAGCCTAACTAATTTGTAACATATGTATTTATGTTTTTTTAATTTATCAATGAAATCATTTTACCATAAAAAAAAAGTCTGCATGCGGTTGGACTAGGGATGGCCAACGGGACGAATCGGGTTGATTCGTCCCGTTGGCTAACGAATCCGTTACGAGACGGGTTCAACCCGTCTCGTAACGAATCTAAACGAGACGAATCAAGAATCGGGGTAACGAATCGGGTCTCTGACCCGATTCGTTACCCGGATTCGCCGAGACGGGTTAGACCCGTCTCGGATTTTATTATTTTTTTATTTTTAAAAATTTCAAATTTACCCAAATAGGTAATTTTTTAAGCTGTTGAGGGTTTAAAAAAATAAAAAATAAAATAGGGGTCTGAAATAAATTTTTCCGTCTCTCATATATAATAATATAGGACTTTAAAAAAAAAAAAAAAAAAGAAAGAGGAGGGGTCGGGGAAAATTTTCCCCGACCCGATTCGTCCCGTGATTCGTCACGGAACGAATCAGATTCGTCCCGTTTACACGGGACGGGTCAACCGGTTCTGACCCGCCCCTAGACGGGACGGGTACGCGTTGACCCGTAACCCGCCCTGTGCGACTCAAACGGGTCGCACAGGGCGGGGCGGGGCGGGTCGACGCGGGTCGACCCGCCTCGTTGGCCACCCCTAGGTTGGCCGCGTCGACCCGCCTCGTTGGCCACCCCCTAGGTTGGACAAACAAAAGCGTTTCAGAATTAAACCAAAAGTGTGAAGCTAAAATGTTATCACGCTCATGACCGTGACAACATGCACCCCAAATGACGTACACTGTGGTCGTAAGAGAGGACGCGGCCCACATCTTCTCTAGGGTTAATACAAATCTTAAATAGGATGAAAATGGCGTTGGAGAGCATTAGGCTCGGGAGTCAGTCAACTCGTTCTCATATAGCCTCAACGTTGAGTAATTCTGAACATGATTTTTCTTCGGTAGTTTTAATAATTCACGGAGCATGAACAAAGTGTGGCTCGACTTAGAGATTATTGTTTGATATCTAAACATGACAAGTAGAAAAGATATTTAAAACGTTGTTTGGGAGACCCCAAAGTCCTTGTGAGACGGTTACATGGGCCGAATGAGAAGTTTACTGGTAGGCTATAGCCTGCTATATAAATCTTGAGAGTGTTGACTTCATTGTTGGCCTGGGCCTTTGGTGTTTAGTGTGCTACAGACCCTTGTTTGAGCTATGGGTGCAATTGGGTCGGTTGAAGGCCAACCCGTGTCCAAACCCGGGGTAAAAAAAATGTAGCACCCGAATCCGAACCCAACCTGACACAACCCAATGCGATTTGGGTTTGAGTAGTGTAACGCCCTGATCCCGCGGGTACGGAAACATTACTGTGACGTATATACGCAGGTCGGAAATATCCTCACATATATATACTATGCATCAGTACAGGTAAGAATCAGAGTATGAAAGTATGTGGTGCTTTATACATTCCAACATATGAGTACAATTACAAAGTTATCACAGGATGTGACACGATATCACAATAATATTACATCACCGATAGGCACAATTGCGAGAATATAAGGAGATATACAACGATGAATAGTACAAAATGCCCTCACGAGTTACAAAAGAAAAACTCAAGGGACGAGCAAGGGGCCTGGAGGGATAGGGTCCCGGACTGGTCTTCCGTGGATCCATTATGCTTCCGCTGCGCTACTCTGATCAACAGGATGTCCATCACGATCCAAGCTCCAGGGTGTGGACATGAGGATTCAGGGGAGTTATAAACTCCCCAACGAGTGGTATGGTGAATGCCAAATGACATGCAAGGATAAGCACACGTGTATCGATAAATCTGAATCATAAATATGCATTGAAACCCGTGTCGTGAGTACAAGCATACAGAAACAGATAGAGATGGTAAGTGATATCAAGCAGGAAACATGCATGGTATAATAAGATAAGAACAGGAGACTGGTGGAATAGAACATAAGTGATAAGGCAAGATGTAAACAAATATAATATAATAATAATAAAACAAAAAATCCAAAGTAAAACCCGATAAAAGCATATACGACAAAACCAGCGGTACACCCCGATTTACGGCTTCATCAGATAGGTACATAGAAAGAATAATATAAATAAGGAAACTCTTATCTATATACCATATATCCCACGTCATTGTAAACTAAGTTAATATGACTTGAATTGCAAAACATACAACGAAATTATTAGTTGGCATTTTTTATTATTATTATTACTCATCCTGTCCAGATGTCTAGGTTTGTGCCCTAGCGTCCCAACACACAAATATCCACATATGAGTAAGCCAAGATTGTTATTTGAACTGATGATGAAACTAATGTGTTATGTTTACAGTGGACCCCATACATACCTGGGACCACGACTCAAGATGTTCCGGTGCTGACCCGGAATCTGCCGCTAGGCAAACAAGAAGGTGGGTCTTATATTATACCTATTCAGGAATATAATAGGAGGTAGGGAGTCAGCGCTCCCCTCGGATTCTGGAAGGCCTCAGATAGATTCAGAATTTGGAGTTGCACAACATTCCTATACCACTGTAAACATATTCACCACTTGAAATCCATCAATTCCTCCTTACCCGATATAAGTTATTTTTTATAGTTTATTATTAAGTAATTATCATATTTACGGGAATAACAAGAGCAGGACAAGTTCATGAGGTACAAGAGTACATAACACTATAAATTCAGGTTATTGTATATAATACTGGATATCAAGACAGGATTCCTGAAATATGATAATCATAAGTCAAGCAGTCGTATAACAGGTGGCAGACGATAAGTGATATCAAACAGGTGTCAGGTGATAGTGTAATACCCCGTTCCCGGAATACGTACTTAGTTGCGTATTCAGATTTTCGATCGTATTTTCCGATTTGTTTCCTGTATTTATTCTGTATCATGAATTCTTTACACGATTATTTTATGTTGGATTTGGATTCGTGGACTCGGAGTCAGCCCTAGTCTGAGCCAAGGGCCCGATCATAGTGTATTCTTCGATTTGGTATTTCTGACATGTAGAATTGACCGATTTCAGTTTTAAATGTTATTTTCCAATTTATTAGACTTTCTGTGATTTTCTGGATTTTTCTCGGATTAAATTGAATTTCTTCAAAACCGGTGTCGGCCAGTGTCGCTGACCGCTTCCCGGATTTTTATTTCATAAACCACTTGGAATTTCCAGAAGAGTCTTTAGACTTTTCTTCTTAGAATCGCATTTCTTATTTAAATACTTTTTCGGAAGATTTTACGAATTTATGGATTTTCCGCCGGAGTCGGCAGTGGACTGATTCCAGTATTTTTAATTCTCAAACTGCTTGGAATTTCATGGTGATCCTTTAGACTTTATTTCTCGGAATCATATTTTCTATCTATATTATTTTTCTGAGGATTTTACGATTTTATGGAAATTCTTTCGGAGTCGGTAAATCACTGATTCCGGGATTTTTAATTTTAAATCTATTCAGTATTTCTTCGAACGGATTTCACTATTGGTCTTTATATATTATTCTTGATTTTTGGTTAAATTTTCATATCATTCCGAAATACTTGAATTTCGGGCATTTTTTCAATATTTGCAAATTCCTTTTTCCACTTCACTTGCCACCTCATTTCCCACTCAACCCTTACCTACCCCCACTCACTCTCCCTCTCAACCACAGCCGGCCATGTGGCCAAGGGAGGGGACACCTCACCCCCTTTCTTTTGCAATAAAGCCCTTCACTTCCAACCAATTTCCAAACCCTTTACAAATATCCAAGCTATAAATCACTTCCATTTGCAAAGTTGCCCTTTTTTTCTCATTCCTTCACCAAGAGAAGAAATCTCCTCTCAAAATTCCCCTTCTTCTTCCTCAAGAACCCTAGCTTCAAGAGAACCCCAAATCCCTTCACTTCCACCTCAAGATCTTAGGGTTTTCTTCAAGGGACCTCCATCTTCAACCAAGGCTTCATCAAGGCAACTTCAAGTTCATCTCCTTCAACTCAAGCTTCAACAACTTGTGGATTTGGAGTCATCACCTCCTCCATTTGGATCAAGCTCCAATTGAACCCCATCCTAGTGAGTTTCTTACTCACCAAGACCTATTTAACACCCCACATGCTAGTGATTGAGATCCATGTACACTTGTAGATAAAAATCACATTTTTAGGGCATCACAACACAAATCCAACTCTCCCATGTGAATATTTTAATCACCATAGCTATTCTCTGTTTTAGGGTGCTTGTATTGGTAGATCAGGTCACCTAATACCATAAAAAATCCTACCTTTAGGCTATTAGAACAACCCCCATAAAAATCTGATTTTTCTGCCCTAATAATACAATCTGTTAATGTCTGTCCAAAACTGAAACCAGAATCTTGGGGTTTCTTTCGTAGGGATGTTCAATAAGGAATAGGTCATGTAATATACCGTTAGAAAGCTAATCGAGTCTACTTTCCAACGGTTCATACCATGTCATCATCGGATACCTGTAACTTAAGCTATGACTGAAACATTGAAGGTTGGTCAAAACTGTCATGCTGCAGAATTCAGCACAGCTGATAGGTTTTTGAATTTCTGGAGCAGTTTGGTTAATCAAAACCTATCATGTAATAGGTCATTGGGAAGGTAGTGGAGTCTAGTTTCTAATAAATCTTTCCTCGTTCTATTCCTATACGTAGAATGAAAGTTATCATAAAAACTCCGTTGGTTACACCACTTACACTCCATAAATTGTTATCATGTATCCCCATGTTAGGACTTGTTGATTGATGCATATGTGCTGTTTTAGTCTTGTCTCATGCTTCATACTTGTATTGTATAATATGTTTCACGATGAATCTTATGTTTGGGTCATGTGATTGAACCTTGTACCTAATAACCTATTTCTTGTAGTATATCACTCTAGTCACTCATCTTGTCATGTTTATGTATGCCCATGCTATTACTTGTCTTATTTTTATACTTGTACATTGCCGTGATATTATTACTTCCCTATTTTATAACATGCGTGGCAGACCCTTCGAGGTCGTTGAATCCTAGGTTGTTCTATGTTCCACCTGTCTTACCTTATAACAACCTTGTCAGTTAATTATTCTCTTTTAACACATGTATATCACGTAACACCTAACTTGTACTCACTTGACCAACTGACATGCCACCACCCTGTTAGGCCGATTGTTATGTCATGATTGACCCGGCCCATTGTACATTTATTGTTATGTTTTACTGCTTGCTATACATCACCACCTTGTCATGCTATCCCTTAAACCAAGCATGATACACTTGACTGTATGATTATCTTATTTACGGGAACCCTGCCCTGTTTTATGGAACTAAGTGCCACGTGGAACAAAGTGCCACACCACACGGTGGGGCCACCTCTTGAATCCACGGGGGCCACCTCTAGAATCCACTCCCTCAGAACAAAGTGCCACATGGAACAAAGTGCCACACCACACGGTGGGGGCCACCTCTTGAAACCCATGGGGGCCACCTCTTGAGTCTGTAGGGCTATTCCTGTCATGTTCACTTATTTCCCGTAAACTGATAATCCTAAATAAGCTACAACTTGAATGGGTATGGGAGGAAGTGATGGATGCCGGAATGATATCTTGCTTATAGCTTGGGAATATGTTACCTGATTACTTTTACGTACCTCTATAAGTAGAGATAGATATCTCGCTTATAGCTTGGAGTATGTTACATGATTACTTCTACGTACCTCTATAAGAAAAGATATCAGTTCTCCATCTACTTCCGGTAACAAACCTCGAATAGCTTATATATGGATGTATGTGAGTTGGGATCGATACCGAGACACATACCTAGATATACGAGTTAGGCGAGTAATAATAATAATAATAATAGGTTCAGTTATGGTTACTGTTATGTTTAGTGTTTCTTGTTATAGTTCCCATCATGACTCATGATACATTATGACCCCTGTTTTACTTGTTATGGTACCAGTGAGGATTCCGGTTACTTGGTTGGTGTCTTTCTCATTATGACACACGTCTTTCTTGTTATGCATTCACGTTATGATTATCGCATGATTTGCAAATTCTGATTTTATATGCTTGGGATTGCTGTGGTATGAGACAAGGGTATATTTATGAGGGTTTCCTTGTTTGGATTATTCCTTCGACGTACTAGTCTCATAGGACCGTAACTTAAGCATATACAATCACTTTTGCTCGTAGTTAGCATTACCTTTGATTTCCCGTTTCATGATTATTATATTATACCGTTCTTATATTCTATACTCGTGTTTTGACCCTACTCATGTGTCCTAGCCATTTGGCATGCAGTTCTTTTATTTATTATATGTCTTGATCCCTTGGATTTGCACATTCAGGTTCTGTAGCTAGATCGGAGTGGAGTTGTCCACAGTAGCTCGAGCTCTCTTGCGAGCGGGCATCCTAGCTTCAGCTCCTTGTGCCTGACTTCTTTTGACTCATGGGATCTCCATCCTACTCGTGAGCCTTTTGTACTTTTGCTGTATATTTTACTTTTGGACTGGGTTGTGATAACTGATACATGTAAGATGTAATGTTTATCATATCCTATGATGACTCGTATTGTACTTATGTTGGCATATAGGTGTGTATACCATGCTTTGCGTTGCACTCTGATCATTTCTTGTTGTACTTTATGCTTAGCGTATATGCGTGGGGGCTTCTCCTGACCTACGTATATACGTCGCGGTGACGTCCCCGTATCTGCAGAATCGGGGCGTTACAGGTTGGTATCAGAGCCTAGGTTCAGCTTAGGCTCTTACCTCTATAGTACAACAAGTAGCAAATTCTGGTAATTTGCGGATGCCAACATCAATGTACAAAGTTGTCTAGTCCTTTTTGATTTATCTAGTTCTCCTTGATTCCATCCTTCACATCCTGAAATCCTTCCATTTCCTTTCCAGCTCCTTCCAGTCTATCCATTCCTAGTATCGATGGAGAGGAGATCGGGCCGCAGCCACTCGGGATCAGCATCGGATGGAGCAGCAAGAGAGAATGTGGATATATTGAGGGTTGTCCAGACCATGATAGAGAACCAGCAGCAGCAGATGGACAATCAACAGCAACAGACCGAGCTTCTCCGGCAAGAGATAGCAGCACCTAAGGAACGGAGGCCGGGGAATATATCAGACTTCAGGAGACTGCAGCCAGCTACATTCACGGGTGGAGAGAGACCCTTGGATGCTGAGCAGTGGCTGACAGACACTTCAGATTTGTTGAATGCAGCCAGGGTTCCACAGGAGAACCAAGTGGAAGTTGCCAAGATTCAGCTAAAGGACATAGCCAGGACTTGGTGGCTAGCAGAGGAGGCCAGACTGGAGAAGCCTGTCACTTGGGACACCTTCTCCAAGAGTTTCTACAGCAGGTTCTTCCCTGTCACAGCTCAGAAGGACATGGAAGAACAATTCATCAGACTTCGGCAGGGGAGTAGATCCGTGGATGAGTATGCCGCGGAGTTTCTCAGGTTGAGCCGCTTCGCCCCGTACATGGTGACGGATGAAGAGAAACGGGCAAGCAGATTTCAGCAAGGTCTGCAGATGGACCTACAGGTATTCCTGGTACCCCAGCAGCTGAAGACATACTCAGAGGTTCTCACCATAGCTCGAGAGGTAGAGCGTGTACTGGAGAAGAAGAAGGAGAGTCAGATGAGAAGCCAAGCCAAGAAGAGGCCTTTTGAGTTGATGGATGAGGAGGATGAGGATAGGGCAACCCAGGGCCCGATGATGGAGAGACCATCCCAGACTCCTCTTTCTCAGATCACATGCAATTACTGCCACAGGCCGGGCATTATAAGAGGGATTGTCGAGTAGCCCTGAGATTATGTATGGCATGTGGGTCAGGGAGTCATAAGCTGAGGGGTTGCCCACACAGAAAGTTTATGCATGTGGCACCAGTCAGACCAGCTCTTCCAGCTCCAGCACATCCAGCCCCAGCACTTCCAGCGCCGCCACTGAGGAGGTACCCAGAACCTGTGGATCGAAGAGTTCCGTTTCCGCCCCAGCAGTATGCTCATCAGCAGAGAGGATTGAGGCCTAGAGCAGATCAGGGTAGAGGCCAAGTTCACAGCATGGCAGCAGAGACTTCAGGTGTTGTAGCAAAGTGGGAAGATCAGTATCCGGGGCAGGAGCCTTAGGATATCATGGTAACCACTACCCCATTTCTTGTATTTGAGTTGGTTATCATTCTTAATAATTATTTCCATTGTCATTCTATCATTGTTAATTCTGGTCCTTCTTGTATTTATCTTCCTCCCTGTTTTGGTTTTATGATGCCTTTATTCGTGCCTTCGTCCCCTTCTGTGTTCAATTTACCCCTTATGAAATTGCGAGGACGCAATTTTTGTAAGGTGGGTAGATTGTAATACCCCGTTCCCGGAATACGTACTTAGTTGCGTATTCAGATTTTCGATCGTATTTTCCGATTTGTTTCCTGTATTTATTCTGTATCATGAATTCTTTACACGATTATTTTATGTTGGATTTGGATTCGTGGACTCGGAGTCAGCCCTAGTCTGAGCCAAGGGCCCGATCATAGTGTATTCTTCGATTTGGTATTTCTGACATGTAGAATTGACCGATTTCAGTTTTAAATGTTATTTTCCAATTTATTAGACTTTCTGTGATTTTCTGGATTTTCTCGGATTAAATTGAATTTCTTCAAAACCGGTGTCGGCCAGTGTCGCTGACCGCTTCCCGGATTTTTATTTCATAAACCACTTGGAATTTCCAGAAGAGTCTTTAGACTTTTCTTCTTAGAATCGCATTTCTTATTTAAATACTTTTTCAGAAGATTTTACGAATTTATGGATTTTCCGCCGGAGTCGGCAGTGGACTGATTCCAGTATTTTTAATTCTCAAACTGCTTGGAATTTCATGGTGATCCTTTAGACTTTATTTCTCGGAATCATATTTTCTATCTATATTCTTTTCTGAGGATTTTACGATTTTATGGAAATTCTTTCGGAGTCGGTAAATCACTGATTCCGGGATTTTTAATTTAAATCTATTCAGTATTTCTTCGAACGGATTTCACTATTGGTCTTTATATATTATTCTTGATTTTTGGTTAAATTTTCATATCATTCCGAAATACTTGAATTTCGGGCATTTTTTCAATATTTGCAAATTCCTTTTTCCACTTCACTTGCCACCTCATTTCCCACTCAACCCTTACCTACCCCCACTCACTCTCCCTCTCAACCACAGCCGGCCATGTGGCCAAGGGAGGGGACACCTCACCCCCTTTCTTTTGCAATAAAGCCCTTCACTTCCAACCAATTTCCAAACCCTTTACAAATATCCCAAGCTATAAATCACTTCCATTTGCAAAATTGCCCTTTTTTTCTCATTCCTTCACCAAGAGAAGAAATCTCCTCTCAAAATTCCCCTTCTTCTTCCTCAAGAACCCTAGCTTCAAGAGAACCCCAAATCCCTTCACTTCCACCTCAAGATCTTAGGGTTTTCTTCAAGGGACCTCCATCTTCAACCAAGGCTTCATCAAGGCAACTTCAAGTTCATCTCCTTCAACTCAAGCTTCAACAACTTGTGGATTTGGAGTCATCACCTCCTCCATTTGGATCAAGCTCCAATTGAACCCCATCCTAGTGAGTTTCTTACTCACCAAGACCTATTTAACACCCCACATGCTAGTGATTGAGATCCATGTACACTTGTAGATAAAAATCACATTTTTAGGGCATCACAACACAAATCCAACTCTCCCATGTGAATATTTTAATCACCATAGCTATTCTCTATTTTAGGGTGCTTGTATTGGTAGATCAGGTCACCTAATACCATAAAAAATCCTACCTTTAGGCTATTAGAACAACCCCCATAAAAATCTGATTTTTCTGCCCTAATAATACAATCTGTTAATGTCTGTCCAAAACTGAAACCAGAATCTTGGGGTTTCTTTCGTAGGGATGTTCAATAAGGAATAGGTCATGTAATATACCGTTAGAAAGCTAATCGAGTCTACTTTCCAACGGTTCATACCATGTCATCATCGGATACCTGTAACTTAAGCTATGACTGAAACATTGAAGGTTGGTCAAAACTGTCATGCTGCAGAATTCAGCACAGCTGATAGGTTTTTGAATTTCTGGAGCAGTTTGGTTAATCAAAACCTATCATGTAATAGGTCATTGGGAAGGTAGTGGAGTCTAGTTTCTAATAAATCTTTCCTCGTTCTATTCCTATACGTAGAATGAAAGTTATCATAAAAACTCCGTTGGTTACACCACTTACACTCCATAAATTGTTATCATGTATCCCCATGTTAGGACTTGTTGATTGATGCATATGTGCTGTTTTAGTCTTGTCTCATGCTTCATACTTGTATTGTATAATATGTTTCACGATGAATCTTATGTTTGGGTCATGTGATTGAACCTTGTACCTAATAACCTATTTCTTGTAGTATATCACTCTAGTCACTCATCTTGTCATGTTTATGTATGCCCATGCTATTACTTGTCTTATTTTTATACTTGTACATTGCCGTGATATTATTACTTCCCTATTTTATAACATGCGTGGCAGACCCTTCGAGGTCGTTGAATCCTAGGTTGTTCTATGTTCCACCTGTCTTACCTTATAACAACCTTGTCAGTTAATTATTCTCTTTTAACACATGTATATCACGTAACACCTAACTTGTACTCACTTGACCAACTGACATGCCACCACCCTGTTAGGCCGATTGTTATGTCATGATTGACCCGGCCCATTGTACATTTATTGTTATGTTTTACTGCTTGCTATACATCACCACCTTGTCATGCTATCCCTTAAACCAAGCATGATACACTTGACTGTATGATTATCTTATTTACGGGAACCCTGCCCTGTTTTATGGAACTAAGTGCCACGTGGAACAAAGTGCCACACCACACGGTGGGGGCCACCTCTTGAATCCACGGGGGCCACCTCTAGAATCCACTCCCTCAGAACAAAGTGCCACATGGAACAAAGTGCCACACCACACGGTGGGGGCCACCTCTTGAAACCCATGGGGGCCACCTCTTGAGTCTGTAGGGCTATTCCTGTCATGTTCACTTATTTCCCGTAAACTGATAATCCTAAATAAGTTACAACTTGAATGGGTATGGGAGGAAGTGATGGATGCCGGAATGATATCTTGCTTATAGCTTGGGAATATGTTACCTGATTACTTTTACGTACCTCTATAAGTAGAGATAGATATCTCGCTTATAGCTTGGGAATATGTTACATGATTACTTCTACGTACCTCTATAAGAAAAGATATCAGTTCTCCATCTACTTCCGGTAACAAACCTCGAATAGCTTATATATGGATGTATGTGAGTTGGGATCGATACCGAGACACATACCTAGATATACGAGTTAGGCGAGTAATAATAATAATAATAATAGGTTCAGTTATGGTTACTGTTATGTTTAGTGTTTCTTGTTATAGTTCCATCATGACTCATGATACATTATGACCCCTGTTTTACTTGTTATGGTACCAGTGAGGATTCCGGTTACTTGGTTGGTGTCTTTCTCATTATGACACACGTCTTTCTTGTTATGCATTCACGTTATGATTATCGCATGATTTGCAAATTCTGATTTTATATGCTTGGGATTGCTGTGGTATGAGACAAGGGTATATTTATGAGGGTTTCCTTGTTTGGATTATTCCTTCGACGTACTAGTCTCATAGGACCGTAACTTAAGCATATACAATCACTTTTGCTCGTAGTTAGCATTACCTTTGATTTCCCGTTTCATGATTATTATATTATACCGTTCTTATATTCTATACTCGTGTTTTGACCCTACTCATGTGTCCTAGCCATTTGGCATGCAGTTCTTTTATTTATTATATGTCTTGATCCCTTGGATTTGCACATTCAGGTTCTGTAGCTAGATCGGAGTGGAGTTGTCCACAGTAGCTCGAGCTCTCTTGCGAGCGGGCATCCTAGCTTCAGCTCCTTGTGCCTGACTTCTTTTGACTCACGGGATCTCCATCCTACTCGTGAGCCTTTTGTACTTTTGCTGTATATTTTACTTTTGGACTGGGTTGTGATAACTGATACATGTAAGATGTAATGTTTATCATATCCTATGATGACTCGTATTGTACTTATGTTGGCATATAGGTGTGTATACCATGCTTTGCGTTGCACTCTGATCATTTCTTGTTGTACTTTATGCTTAGCGTATATGCGTGGGGGCACTTCCTGACCTACGTATATACGTCGCGGTGACGTCCCCGTATCTGCAGAATCGGGGCGTTACAGATAGCATACAGGAGTCAGGTGTCAAGTGGTAACATGTAGTAGCATGTCGAGTAATAAACACAATAGATATCACTATTAGGAGAACAATACCAATACAGAGGATCAGTATGAATACAGAAAAATGATAACGATACAGGAGATTGGTGCAAGCACAAGAAAACATACAGTTTTTAAAAAAAAGTATAAGTAAAGATTTCAAACTCTTCACAACCATCAATAAAAGAGTTAATCGAATTATTGAGTAGGCAAGCGAGGAAGCAATGAAGCGAACATTCAAGCGAAGCTAAATAACTGGAGACGAGATCAGCGGATAATGTTTTATCATCAAATCGCCGCGTAGCTAGACAGTTCAGAGGACTTTAATAAACATTGGAGAGGTTAAGTCCGGAGGCTAAACGACCACGAGGGTCGGCCACGCATGATATAAAGCAAAATAAAATACATCACATCCATAGTATATGTACAGAAAATAAACTACTCTAGTACTAACCCCTGTTTTAAATATCGACCGAGTCGGCCAAGATATCATCCGATATCTCCTTTTTTGCCTGCTGCCGATACAATATGGGAAATCGTTCGCCATATCGTTTGCAGCAAAAAACAACTAATATTTGAAATATCGGCCGATAAATCGCCCGATATTGGCCGATAAATCGCCCGATATATCACTCGATATGAAATAACTTATTTATTGCACGCATACGTACAAATGTACATTATTTTTTACTGTCTTTGTAAGCATATTACATCATTTTTATTAGGTAGATGATATCTATGACTCTAAATCAACTTTTAGTTATCAATATTTCATTATATATAGTGTCCGATATGAACGCCTGATATGCGCGTGTATCCCCGATATCTCCCCCGATATCCGATATCCGATATGAGAACCCCCATACGATCAAAGGCATATACATGTATAATACTGGGCATTCGGCCACATACAACACAAAGGCACAACTCAATACAAAATACGAATGCAGATACAAATACAGAATATAATACAAGTCGACTCGATGAAGCGGGAAAACCAAAACGAGGCGAGGACACTCACCTAAAACATCCGAATACCCATGAAATCTGGAACTCTGGAACTCTGGAACTCCAGGTAACCAATACTTGAACGCGTTCAAATATAATAAATATTATATTATATAGAGGAGGAGAGAGAAGAAACCAGAAGGAGAGAGAATGAAGACGCAGGGGTCGCAGACGCAAGAGTCACAGACGCCGGGAGTCGCGTTAAACAGATGCTACAAATGCAGGGTTCGAGACCAGCGTTTAAGCCATAACACGAGAAGAACGTGGACGCGGGCGTGAGCCCCGCATCACATTGATACAAGAATGCGAGGATCACGTTAAGGAAGTGCTTGGACGCGAGGATGAGCTCCAATGGCCCAACGCGAGAGTCGCGTTAAAGAGAAAGAGATAGAGAGAAGAAAATCAAGAGAAGGGGAGGAAGCTAGAGAGACAAAGAGAATGAGAGAGAGAGGAGAGAGAAAAAGCGAGCTAGAGAGAAGGAGAAAGAGAGTTAGAGAGAAAAAGTCTAGAGAGAGTACGGGGGGAGAGAGTACAAGGAGGGGGGAAAGAGAGACAAGAGAGAGAGAGAGAGAGAGGTGGGGGCTGCTTCCCCCTTCTCTGCGCACGGCCTGGGTTAGCCAGGCTGTGGCCCTACCCAGCCTGGCCATGACTGCGTAGCCAGGGGCTCACCAGGGGTGGCGCCTGCTGCTGGAGGCCGGTGCAGGCCAGGGGTGGCCGCCGACCACCCAAGGAGGAGGAGAAAGGGGTGGATCTTCTTTTGTGGGGGGTGGTTTTGGTGGTGGAGGAGAACGTAGGGGAGGATGAAATTGGAGATGGAATTGGTAAAATTGGAGGAGAGGGAAGGAGGAGAAAGAGTAGGGGAGTGTGGTGGTGGATGAAATACATATAGAGGGGGGGTGAATAGGTATACTAGCTAATCTAATGACAAATGATGTGAAATTTAAAACTCAATTGCAATACACTATGTGTAACCAAGAGTGAGTCTGAATTCCCCGTGAATGGCTCTGGAACTACTCCTTGAGATTCCTCTAAATTAAGAGTTGAGGTGCTATATGAAGCTCTCTTGGTTCAACACAAGTGTAGCACACACATACTATATCTAGCATATGAATATATTCAATATAAGACAATGCAAGATATAAGAGAGATAGAGTTGAGAGATAGGAGATCAAATATAAACAATAAGATATATTTTGAGGTTCGAGCCACTGTTCTACATCCCCGCTTTCACACAGAAGGATTTTCACTATCTCCACACAGGACCTTCCACAAAGGGAACTCCACTGAGGAATTACAACTCTAAACTTAGGGTATACTTCTCCTCTCTCAAGCACAATCACCTCAATACAAGAGAGATAGGCACAAAGCCAAAGCAAAGAAAGGATTACAATCTTCGTAATCTAATGATCACAAACAACACTTGGTGTTCACAATAGACCACAAACAATTTTTCTCACAAAATAAAATCTTATATATAGAATTAGAGATGATAGTTCAAGTGTGAGAAAACAAAGTGTTTGAAAAAGAGAATAACAAGAAAAACACTTAGGAAAAACACTAAATAGATTTGTTAAGAAAGATCAAAACCAATTTCCCAAAAACTTTCTTTTCTTTATTTTTTCTAACAATTTTAAAACAAATAAAAGATAAAAATTTTATGCTCAAAAACTTCTTTTAAATTTTCTGCAAACCACTGAAAAAGATGAAAAGAAAAGCTCTTTAAAATCTTGATGATCAAGATATCACAACCAATCTCTTTGCAACTCTCTTACAAAAATCCTATAGAGTAAAATGTAAACTTGAAACTCAAGGATGTAAGTGAGAGTGAAAATCAGAAATAGAGATTTTAAGAACAGAAAAACTCAAATAAAACTTTGAAAATAATAGCACAAAAGCAACTTGAAACTTTTTCTCTTTGAAAGCAAAAACTAAATTTTCAATAGAATTTGTTGTTGTGAAATATTCAATCTCAATCCTTTATATAGGTTTTAGAAAACACTTTTAGAATAATTTTACCAAGTCTAAAGAGGAAGAAATTGACCTTAAAATTCAACTTTCTTCGTTTTAAAAGAAACATGTTTTAAAACAGTTTTTAAGGACCTAACCGTTACTGCCAATCTAGCAGTCTGTTGGTCAATTTGAGCACAGTTTTGAGGCCTAAAATATTAGAATTTGAAAATAAGTATAAAAATAGTTTGTAAATCTTTAAGCCTTCTTTCTAATGAACTTTAATCAACTCAATATCATTGAGGAATAGAAAGTTATCAATAAATACTAAATGGTGTCAAATAAGAAACTGTAAACTGTTTTCAGAACAATAACAAATTTCAACCCAATATTTGATATCTTTAACATTAAAATCAGAAAATAATTATTGAATAAGAAATGTAGCCCTAAAAGTTATCTTTGTATTGCAATTTAAATTATATTGATCGAATATAAAATTAAAAAGTCATGACTAGAAATCTACAAGGGTGTCGAGCAAATCAGCAGAACGGTCGGCCACCCGACGACCGAGAAAACCCGAGAGCTCTGCAAACTCAGTCGGTCGACCGGTCGGTCGGTCGATCTCTACTACGGTCAATCGATTGGTCGACCTAGCTCAAGTCACATGGGCTTGTGCACGTCTTGTGCACGTCGACCAATTTAGCCTTCGGTCGACCGGTCGGTCGACCGTAAGCAGCCCAAAAACACATTTTTCAGGGTTATTAAAGATATTTTTAAATACATTTTAAATATCATAAAATCTCCATAAATCCTACAAAAATAAGTTCATTTGAAAAATCTACACAAATTATAAATATGTGAACTAGTTTTTGAGATATAGAAATTTAATCATGAAAACCAATACCGTATAAAAATGTACTTTTGATATGAGTAAATTTAGCTTAATGTTTTCAAAGGGCAAAATCCAAAGGAAATACACATCCACTCATACACAACATACTTTACATGCACAACATACTTCAAATGCACATCAACACAATCATGCATTTATTTATGGTAAAGTGTAAACTTGTACACATTGCGGCCGCAAAAGGCCATTTAGAAAATTTTATTATGCAAAATTAAACTTGTACACATTGCGGCCGCAAAGGCCATTTAGAAAAATTTATTATGCAAAATTAAATATGATGAATAAAAATATTAACGTCCGAGAAATTACTAGCCCTATGGACCAAAAAAGATTTGGGTACCAAAGAACACACCAAATTTGATTGATGTAGGTGTGTCGTCCTCCTCCAAGACGTAAGGGGAGATGATGCCTTGGTGGTGGATGCATTGGAGCTTAAAGGATCACCTGATATAATGCATCCTATCAAGGAGAAGTGGTGGGAGAACACCACCTCATTTTGGAGATTGTCTATGATTCGGTAACGTCTCCATTGAATATTTCATTTCTAGCTAGAACTTTATATGTGTAGGAATAGTTAGTTTTTCATTTTAGATAACATGTTTTATTTTGAAATAGTGTTGATAGCATGTTTATATTTGAGCTAGTTTCTTGACTATTCTATTTTGTTCAATATACTATCCCATGGATTGATTGCTCATGCTTATAGTGTTTAGCCTTGCTCATTTTTTTAATAGATATATGTGTACTTAGATTCTTTTATTTGTTGATATATATGTACATATTTTGTTTGTGTATCTATCTTGTATTTGGGCATCCTATTTAAACAATTTCTAAGCAATAAATCAAGATAGCAATTACGCGCCTCAACTCTTATATAGAGGAATGATGAGGAGAAGTTCAGAACCCGTTAAGGGTATTCGGCTTCAATATCTTGTATTTAAGTGCTTAATATATGAGTTAATTAATACAAAATGTATTTTTAAATATGCTAAAATATGTCTTGATATCATATTTTATCTTTTGACCATGCCTATAAGATTGTTGAACTTCTAGTTCTATTTTTATGTTTGGAAAAGATTTGTGCTTAAATTATTTTTGAAACCTTATTTTTACATAGTTTAAATTCAGATTTTAGGGTTGTCCCGGTCGACCAACTTGGCCTGAAATAAGGTCGATTGACCGATCGATCGACCGAGGAAGTCTGGTATATATTTTTTGTTTTTGGCCTTGAGCCGGTCGACTGACTATAATCCAGTTGGTCTCGGGTAGACCCGGTCGACCGGGCAGTGTGTTTGACCTGTTTAAAACCCTAGATTCTTCTTTCATCTCTCATTTTTCTCTCTTCCACTGACTTTCTCTCCTCTTCTTCCCCATTTTCTTTCCTCGTCTCTCTTTCAAAACATCCTTATTCCTCTACTAAACCCTAACATTTTGTGGATCTCACTTCTATACTCTGGATTCCTTGACTTCAAGGTAGAAATTTCAGATTTTCTCAGGTAAAACCCTACGTTTTCTCCAAAATTTTTGTACGTCTATTTTTCCTTTAATTTTTTCTAAATTCATGCCTAGATTGTGTTTTTCATCTTAATTCCTTACCATGTCTAAGCGTGCAAGAACTGAAAAAGACAAAAAACCTGAATCATCCGCAAATCTTTTTGTTTCACAAAATGCATCTCATAAATTCTCTATAATTCACAACAAAAGTATGATTTCAGGTTGTATGGTGGTTCTTGCTAACTTTGATCACTTGAATCTTGCACAAATTTTGAGTACTAGCTCACTAGAATATCTTGTCACCATTAAGGAACCTGTTTACGCTGAGCTTGTTTACTATTTTTACTCTAATCTGTCCTTTCATACTAATCATATCCGATCTAGTTCCATGGGCAAGGATATTATATCTCTATGGGTAAATTTGTCCATCTACTACATCTCTTCTGTGAGGTTATAGATATTTATAATGTAAATCATTTCATGATTTAGAGTACCCGGACGGTGAGACTGCTCCCTCTGCTTTTTTATTGCTTCATGGTGATGAGAACCCAGATTTGGCGAGGAATGAGGAGGTGAAGTACTTCACTCTCACCGCCCAAGTCTTGGCTAAAACGGATTCTATAATCTCCTGTCAGTGGGAGATCTGCACCTCTTCTGATCTATTGCCTTTTGAAAGGCATTAGAGTCATTATCCCAAAACTCATCATTGACTTCATGCTTTTGAAACATTTGTTGATTCCAAATAGGCACTTGCTTTTTTGAATGCTCTTCACCCATCTCCTAAAGCAGCTAAATTTGACCTATCAGGTGAAAGGTCCATTGTACCCTTCATGGAGTTTACGGTGAATCTAAGGTCATCCCTGCAGTAAATTGTATGAGGTACTAGCGTCAATGACATAGTATGTTATCTCGGATCTCAGGGCCCCAATTTGACATCTGAACTTGATTTTTCCCATCGGGCGCGAACCATTGGCGTTGAAGTCCTAGATAGTTGTCTGAGTGGCGCTTAATCGGTTGGTAGGGATCACCAAATATTGCATGATCCTGCGGGGCATAATGCTCAACGCAAATCCTGGATCAACCTGAATACGACTCACTTCAGATGATCCAATATACCCTGTGTAATATAAGAGTCTATCATATTTTCCTTTAACTTGCATGTTTTATGGGGTGAAGGTGGTGCAGAAAAACTGCTTCGAGGTGTGGTGACAATGGTTGTCGTCTTCCTCTCTTCATATAGCAGAAATCTGGGTCATGATGTAAAACCCTAAATTCTGTATACGTATCCTTTTACGGTTTTTAACGTTTAGATCATACACGTGTCATTTCATATTTGTATTATTTTCCGTTTGACCTGAAATTGTTGCACGAGATTTTGCATTGGCACTAAATTCTACTCTACAAATTTCATAATTTTTAAGGTAATTATTTAATTAAATATTTTCTCTCTCCTCCTATTTTCCTTTTCTATCTTTTCTAAATTCATTTCTTTTCCAATTTCTTCATTTTAATTTTATATTATTTTTTCATGAGACATTTACACATAACCCCCTAACATATAAATTTACATTTTTAATTTTTCTTTCTTTTCTTTTTCCTTTTCTTTTTTTTCTTTTCTCCCATTTTCTAGAACCTTCTCTCTCTTTCTTTCTTCTCCCTTAAGCCAAATGGCTTGGCTTCTTTAAGAAGCCTCTTCCTTCGCTTATCCTCTCTCCCTCTCCTTCCCATACGGGCCGACCACCTTTCTCTCTCTCCCCTCCATTTTATTCCTTCTTTTCTCTCTCCTAAAAATACCAAAATTCACACACACACACTCTCTCTCTCTCTAAAATTCCTCCAACCACCATACACCACCATAAACACTGTTAGAATATGCTCTCCTCCACCTCTAACATAGCCGGCCACTTCTTCTCCCTCTCTCTACATTTTCTCTCTCTAAAAACTTATTTTCTCCCTCTAAAGCACTCTCTTTCTCACTCTAAAAATCCTACAAAATTATTTTAACTCCATGGATGCTTCTCCAACAACCTAATATCATCTTTAGGCCTAATTACACTCATATTTATCTCCTAATTTTTCTCTCTTAAAAGACCCACCAAAAAGGCACTTTCTCTCTCCTCTATCTACCTGCTCTCTACATTTTCTCACTCCTTCTCTCCCTAGATTCAAGTTGCCAGCATCTTGGAGAGTATCCTCCCTCTCCTCCACCTCCCTACACCAACCACACATCCAAAAGCCTCCTTCTTCTCTCTATATATCATTTTCTCTCTAAAAAGAGGTTTTTCCCTTATTTTCTCTCTCTAAAATCCCTTACCACACCTCCCTCCTTCCTCCTACAGTACACAGCAGCCCCTTGGCTCTGTACACACTCACACACACGTACACACATGTGCACACATGCACGTGGTATTGGGTATTTCTCGGTATTTAGGCGAGTACTTTTTCCTTATTGCATATGCACTCATATACACCTGTACACATATATTTGTATACATGCGTGCATATTTTATATTCTGACCATTTCTAAAAATTTTCTGTAATTTTTAGAAATTATCTTGGCATTTTTATGAATTTCCTACATTTTAGAAATTTTTTGTATATTTTTAGTATTTTTCTGTGTATTTAGAAATTATCGGTCTATTTTTAAGATTTTTCTGTGTATTTAAAAAATTTCTATGTATATATATGTATTTTCTGATTATTTAGAAATTTTCTGTGTATTTTTAAAAATTTACTATATTTTTTCGATATTTATACGTATTTATTGCTTATGTGTGGTACTAACATCTTCTGCATGTACTTATACAGCCTCCAAGCTTAACTAACCTCTTTGAGTTTTTTAACGGCTTAGCTCCGTTTTAACGATTAATTCCGTTTATATCGCTACCGCCTGGTAAGCGGGTCCAAGCACTCAGCGCTTTATTTACTGGACTCGCTAAGGTGAAACTCTGCCAGATTTTAGACTCCTATATTAAGACCGAGTCGTCCCAAAGTTTCACCAGGCGCTTTAGTGACTAAACACTGTTCGTTGATGTAGCCCCAGAACTGCTTGCTCCGCTTGTTTGTGCGCTTTGCCATAACACTATTTTATCATATATTCATGGTTGTAAAGAGTTTGAAATACCTGATATGAAATATTCCTGAGATATATCGGATGCTTGTAGCTTGTTTGACATCTGATAATCCTAATATTGTATCATAATTGACTATTGACTTATCTAGACATATCATTTATACCTGACTATATATCAGACCTGGTATAAACATCTAATACGATACCATTATTCTTGACTCACGACAAATACTCCTGATTCACTTCTGATTTGGTACCGTGAATCTTGAACAGAAAGTCACATATATTGATTTTACTGGGATATTACTGAATTCTTGATTACTGAATACTGTATTACTGAATCATGTATAAGGACTTGCTCATGATACTCCTGTTACTGATATGATGTGTGGAACTAAGTGCCACGTGGAGCAAAGTGCTACATCACACTTCCTTGTGATGGGGGCTACCTCTTAAATTCTCGGGGGCTACCTCTAGAGTCCCACATCTTTCCTGTTACTGTTTTCTCGTAAATTGATATCGTGAAACTCAACTGGAAATAATCCTGAATATCCCTAATAAAGATACAACTTACACTGGGCAGAGAAAATGGTGGACTTCAACAAGTACGTCTTCATAATGGCTCGATTTTGCAACACTATTCGAAGCTACCTGAGACCACAGGAGCTCCAGTGGGGTGTAATGGCACCCTGAACTAATTCTATTATTCCTGATACTATTGCGCCTAGCAGAGTGGGTTGGAGACCATATCCAACCATGTGAGGTCGTTGTCTCGGGCATGTACGGGGCTCATTATGAACATGATATCTTGATTTCTCATCAGTTTGCAATAACCAACCTTGGACTACTCTTATGTGAATGTATTGTGAACTAGGATGCTAGGACACATACCTAGACATCCGAGTAGAACGAGGCTTAATAATAATAACAATAAACATACTAATGACTTACTTCTTGTATTGATCCTAATTCTACAAACATAACATGACATAACAACACTACTGACATCCCAACTCTCAGCAACTCTAGTTGTATATGCCCAGTTGATGGTGAAGTGAAGTATGTGATATATACATGAGGGTTTCCTTATTTGAATTATCCCCTTGGAGTTGTATATGCTTTATTTATATAATTTGATCATGATTTCATGAATACATAAAATATGTTTTCACGTGATTTCATCTATTTCTTGTACATGTGTATTTACTTTTGCGCACACAACTTGGTATTCTTATGTACTCGTTGGGCTGCATTCTGACAATCCTGAATCTACATATCCAGATTCTAGAGCATAAATCAGGGAGAATCCCACTGTAGCTGATCAAGCATATCTGGAAGAACAGGCGGCTATCCAGTGGATTTTCAGACCCTCCTCCAGTCCAGTCTGCTCGCGAGAGTCCCAGTTGCAGTTTGTGAGCATCCTCTTGATCTTTATCCACTTGTAAACTCATCTTGTTTATTTCCAGGATCATGTACAAACTTTTGTATCCTGATATATAAGACTGTGTACTTGTACTGAAATGTTAGAATGTATAATATTACCATGCTTCTGTACTCTGATTACTGTACTGTGTTGATGCTTAGCGTATATATGTACGGGTATTCTACTCGGTGTATATATGTTGCAGTAACGATTCGTACCTGACAGAGTGGGGTGTTACACATAAAGACCTCTGCATCTGCTAATGCTTCTCTTAAGGCATCCCTTGTAGACTTGAAAATCCTCAGTTCATAAAGAGTGATTTGAGTAGTGATGTTGGCTAGCTAATCCAAGACATCAAAATGGAAGGGAGTTGATGGTCCCACACCGTTATCTGGAGAGCTTTGACATAGCGAATCTCTTTCTATTTTTTCACGGATGGTTTAGTGGACTGCTCGATTGTCTCCTCAGCTGGCTGGGGGAGTTTACAATCGGTCCGCTGTACTATTTCAAGTACTGCTTGCGGAGCGAGTCTTCGATGTGGGAGGTGCACCTGTATCAGCAACAAAGGCAGACTCCTCTTCTTTTGTACTGATGAGGGGCGTGACATATTCCTCAGTTTCTCTTATAGAGATGCTTACCACATTGCTAGAAGATGATCTAGCTTTCCTTTGAACTTCCTATTTGTGACAATTGTCCACTGTTGGCTTTCGACAATGTCAGGATGGACCCACATTGTCTCTCCTCGAGGAGTAGGAACAGGAACAAGACCCTTCTCCTTCTGGTTATGAGGATCAGTATTGATCACTCTTAATTTCCCTTTCGGGATGGGAACCACTTCGATTGGCACTAGCGGGAGATCCTGGCCAAATTGAAGTGGTGATGTATCTGTCATGTTGGCAGTCACCTTCTTCTGCTCTGGACGGAGCTTAAGTACCTCTGCATCAATCAGAACATGAAGAACATCTTTAAAAATGTAATAGTTCTTAGTAGGATGTCCCAATATCCTGTGATATAAACAGTAGTTAGGATCATCTGTCTTCCACGTCTCTTCAGGACGTCTGGACTCTGGCAATTTGAGTTTGTTACACTTTTGGAGTAACTTGAACAGAGAGACCACGTGCTCATCCTTGAAGGAGTATAGTTTATTGGCACGTGCTTGGTCAAGAGCTCCACCCTCTCTGACTGACTGGGACTTCAAAGGTGACTTGACCTCTGTTGCTAAAGTATCTCTTCTCCTAGATTAAGAAGATGACTCTGGAGCACACTGCGTTAGCTTGTCGGGTCTTGGTATGCTGTCTTTTTCTTTAGCCCTGACCCTGATAATAATTTCTTCTGCTTGTTCACCTTGTAGTACTAACTGCTTCCAAGTGTAGCATTCTGCCACTCCTATTTGAGCGAGGAGGGCAGTTTGCATATTATGGTGACATATATCAACTAGTGTAGACTGGGTCATATCGCTGGGACAGCGGAGTGCCATGTTCTAAAATCTTTCAACAAAAGTTTTGATAGACTCTTTTTTCATTTGTCTGACTGCAAGGAAAGTTGGCACCGAAATTTTTGTATCATCTTCAATGAAACGAGCCAGAATTACTTCTCAAGATCGGCCTATATCTTGATCGAGCCAGCAGGAAGTTTTATGAACCATTCAAACGTGGCCCCCTTAAGAGTGCCAATGAACAAATGAGCCATGATAGCATCATTTGATACTACATTCTCAGTTTGGGATTTAAACTAGTATATGTTTGGTTCGACGACCCTTTACATCGAAAGTATGGAGGGTTGGTGCCTTAAAGTTGGGAGGGTACGGAGCCGTATCTCATTCTGCTATGTAGGGCTGGATTATCCTCACATCTTGAAAATTGTCTCGGTTTAGGACTTTGAGACGTTGCTCCAATTTACTCACCTTCTTGGAATGACTGTTTCTGTTTATTGAGTTTTCCTCCTCTTTAGGTGAAGATTTGGGGGGCTCAGAGTTGGAATGCTCTTCACTCTCAGTATTTACATAGGATGAACTCTCCCCTTCATTCTTTTTTCCCTTAGACTTTTTGGAAGGAGTTTTGTCTTTTGGCTTCTTTTTCTCCTTAAGCAGTTTTGAAAGCATCTGCTTAAAGATATCAGTAGATTCTTGCTGAACTTGAATCATATCGAGTTGTTCCTTGAACTCGGGCCTGCTCTTCAAATTGCCTAGCAACTTCTTTGAGAGTGCCAGCCATATAAGCAAAGGTTTTTGTCTCTGAACTAAAATTTAAAGACTGAGATTCGACAATGGCGGAGTGCTCATTATTCACCTAATTCCCTGGCCAACAGGCTATAGTTGACTAGGGCAATTATTCCCGTACGGGTCTGAGTGTGTTGGTAGACCCTTTCAGGTTCGACAAGAATATCCTTTAAACCTGGGGATAGGTCAATGTCTAACTCCTCTGAACTGATAGCCAGTTGCTTCCCTTTGGAATTGATTGATGTGGGACTTGGTCCCCACCATGTTTGCAGCTATTTCTGGGTATTCGACATCGAAAAAATGACTTCTTCTTCTAGGATTGTCGTCTCTTGTCCGAGCTTGAAGCCACTGATAATCGGCTAAAACCCGAGGGATTGGTTATCTGAAAGCTGTAATGGCAATCAGAAAGTACTGCTGAGATGAGCCGCTCGCAGTGACATTGAGGAGTGATTTGGTAGATACTTCTCTTCTTTGTCAGGTAGTCTCTCGGGTCCGTCGCGGGGATATCTGAGGAACTAGCCTCAAACCCCATGGGGATGAGGGCTTTTTGGCTCTTTATGTCTTAAATACATGCCATTCTGAATGCGGATCTCGTGTTTGTTTGTTGAAACGTAGACCTCTCGTGGTATTGAAATGTGGACCTCTAGCATTGGTTGGGTTTGCCTTAGAACACGTGTCTCGCGTTTAGAATTAAAAAAATGTAGTAATCGCGTCCTAGAATAGGCAGAATACGGACACTGAGACGCATGGTTGAGGAACGCAGGACTCGCGTTCTGGAATAGAAACGCAGTCCTCGCATTGCTTGAGAAAAACGTGGGAATGAACCTCACATTTTGAATCTGCAGAACAGATTACGTCTGCAGATTTTTTGATTTGTTATCGACAAGCCCAACGCCTTCGTCAACGTTCAGCATTCCGGTTGAGTCGCAAGGGTTGTTGAAAACTCTCGTCAACTTGAAATTGCAGAGTTCAAAAGGAGAGGGATAGCAGAATGGATCTTCACCATTGGTTTGATTGTGTGCAGACGTATTAGCCCTCTTGAGAGACGTTGGCACGGACTGCATGGGCTGCACGAGAGGTTTTCAGAACCTCATTAGAAGTGGCACTGCTTGCGCTGTGAGCGAAAATGCAGGCCACTTTTGGAGAAATCTCCGAAGAGATTCGAGAGCGAGTCTCTGAAAAGACTTTGCGGTACTGCCGCATTGTTTGGGTCTAGCGGACCCTGAGAAAAGGAATTCATCAAAATTTTCTTGGTCGAATTTAATGACGAGGGATTCTACCATCATCCAAAGGAGCTGGACATCAGCTTGCGCTACGGCATTCTCATCGATAGAGAATGAAGTCCCCAGCAGAGTCATCATCTTTGTTTTGGTCGAAAAAATAATGCGAAGTAAAATTTCTATGAGTGGATGAAAGATTACAATGAAATAATTTGATTATAAAAGAGGAAAGAATATCTATATCTCCTCTTTGTTTAGGGCTAGGTTCTTCATGTAGCGATGGAGAGTGATTCTAGTTCTCCGTTGACCGGCTGAATGATAAGCTTCTCTCTGAGATGCTCTCAAAAAGTAACCAGAAAGGAGCTCTGTTTTTAACTCACTAAGTGTTTAGAATGTACTGATTTCTCTTTTTCTCTCTCTTTGAACCTCCGTGGTTGAAAAGTAAGAGGCTTTTAGCTTGAGAATTCTTAACTTTCCATCTCAGAAAAAACCTCCCTTTTCCTTTATAGCTCTTGAGGCTATTTATAGGGGGTCTTAGGGGTATAACTGTCTCCTAAAATCCCTCCATAATAGGGATTAACTCTCATATTATATGGAGAGTTAATTGACTCAGTAATAGGGGTCAGTTACAACAGAAACATAGGTTTCGTGCTGGACGTAGACCTCGCGTTATTGTGTAGACGTGGCACTCAAAGTCTGCATCTTTGTCAAAACGCGGAGTTGCTCAGACCCACGTGAGATGTGAGATGCGGAGTTGCTCAGACGCGTGTGAGACACGAGACGCGGGGTTGCTCAGATCCGCATTTTGAAGTCTGCATTTGCCTATGGACGCGAGATTCGTGTTTTACTTGAAACGCGACTTCACGTTGAAGGGAGACCCGCGTCTTAAGGACTTGTCTCTTAATGATTTTTAGACAACCTCCAAATCAGCAATACCTAATCTTTCATATCAAAGTTATTGGATAACATCTTTTTAGCAGACTTAATAACTTCAATATTGGTCCCTAGTATCAACATGTAATCTACATAGAGAGAGATATAATGATATATGCATTTTCAATTGTTTTAGTGTAAACACACTTGTTGCATTTGTTGATAGTTAATCCATCCTTTATCATAACACTATCCAACTTCTCATGCTACTATTTAGGAGCCTGTTATAGTTTCTTTTCATATTTGTGCTTCTGGGGTAGGCGTAGCCTCCTTAAATGTTTGAGGCTCTTTCAATCGTATATGCCATAAAGTTTAGACTAAAGGATTTAGAGATTCTCGATCTCTTACTCCTTCATCTTTGAATGTTGTTTCATGTGTTCTTTTCTCAAGAATTTTATTTCTTTTCATTTGCACAGAAAAATATCTTCAAAGAATACAACATCTCTTAATTGAATAATCATGTTTTAAATGAATATCCAGTGTTTCGGATTTGGGTACTAGAAAACTGTAGGCACTGCTATTCAAGGCTTGAAAATGCAGTCCACCATTTTACATCCCAACTTAGTCTTCTTAGGTAGTGGCATTGGCACATTTGCAAGGCACCCTTATATTTTGAGATAATGGTAGGAAGGAGCCTTCCGTACCACAACTCAAATAGAATAAGACCAAGTTTCTTGTGGGGTACCCTGATTTACGGTTAATAGGGCTTCCCCCAAGTTCTGCGATAATTTAGAACTTACTAGTATGAAATGTCATCAATTTAAAGTTTTGTTCTTTTTTTGAGCAATCTCATTCTACTGAAGAGTGTATGGTGCTATGATTTTGGCGGTTTATGCTAAAGTTAGTACACAACTTACTGACTCCATTTGATTCATATTCTCTGTCTTAAGGATAGAAAGGGGAGCAGACATCACAATCTGGTTCAACACACTTAGTACCCCCACTAGTACTCTCTTGATTAGTATCAGTCATTTTCTGTAATTCAAGCATAGTAGAAGTTAACAATTTCAATACATGTCCTCGATAATTTTGAGAAAACTGAAAATTGTCAAAACAACTTTCATAAATAAATTCTTTAAATAGAAAAAGATCTCATGTTGGTATTTATAAAAGAAGAATTATGAGATACGAAATCTCGGTAAAAAAAATTAAACCGTTGATGCAACCTACACTAGAAAATCACACTAATTGTCTTAAGAATATTAGTCTTGATCATCCAATTCAAGATCAAGATCAACAGGTCCAATCAGCCAGGTCAGTAAAAATCACATTCAAATTCCTTCCTTAGACACCAATAGGACTGGTATTTTGTTAGTCTCACATTAGCAATAAATCTGCTAGATAAATAATTCAACAATAATTTATTTAGAAATAATATTTATGAAAATAAATATTTCAGTATAAATACTTTATTCAGCATAATCCCTACAATAAGAATGTTAGTTTAAATAGAAAGAGAATTCAATAATTTCATAATCAATATTTATACAAGATAAATATTTATTAACAATAATTCGTGCAAAACTGAACTTCGGTATAAACAGACAGAGTAACAGACTAAGAACCAGATTTTGAGTGAGGTACACGTAAAGCAGATCTTCTTAAGATAATTACGTCTCCCGCTACGGTGCATGCGAAATAATAGATGCTGATTTCTCAAGATACAATACTCCTTCATGTATTTTGCGCAACACTTTGCAAATCGCGTACAGTCAAACTAAAGTTAATACGTACCTTTCACTTGACTAGAAGTTGAAACGGGCCAAAAGACTACAAAAATTCTAAAAAGAATTTTTCTTAAACAGACCTTGTATTCAAAGAGGAGAAGAAGGAAAATGAATTGAATTCCTAACGTTGTTTTTGGTTATTTTTTTGGAGTGGTATTTTTCCCATTATATAGGAATCAGAGGAATTCTCTCAGTTGCAACAGGTGCAATCCTTCCAAACAGACACATCTATTTGGTTGGAACGAGCACAATCTTTTCGAATAGATATATTTGTTTGTCGAATAAACACATCGATTCGGTCAAAACAGGTTGTCCCCGAACAGACCCAACCATTCGGTCGGCACTGGTGCAACCGTCCCGAATAGACATGTCCGTTCCCCCAACAGACACATCCATTGGCATGCTGCTCTTAATGTTAGAGTAAAAGTTTTCACTCTTTTTGATCCTATTTTGCTCTTATTTTAAGCCAACTTCCAATTTGAATATCTCATTCATTTGAAAACGGAATTGAACATATGAATATACCATGTTCATCGTCAATGTAAGGAGAACACATTCCAACCATCTCCCTCTCATTCCGCGCAACGGGACCCACTTAAATTTTCTCAAAACTCACTTAGTTAATTCCAAGTTTCCTCCAGTAGTTTAACGAATTCTTGATCTTCAGCTCTTCCGATTTGCATACCCACATAATCAACAACTAAGGAACTTGACCACAAATAAATTTTAGGTTTTAGCTATTCTGATTGGAAGAGAGGCAGATTGGTATTACGAAGGATTCGAGAAATGCTAGTTTTGTATTTTTAGATCCAAATTTGGTAGGAATATTTTGGATTATTGAGGATGGGAATGGGTTCCGCGAGAGAGAAAGAGATGAGAACAAGAGAAGGGGATAGGACTTACTTTCAGCTAAATGCATCTCACCCGCTTGACTTTTATTTATGGATGAGATTAATCATCTCACAATTAACTTATCCATCTCACCATCTCATTGTATCATGACTCATTAATTATATACATCATACATATATTAAATATAAGTTACTCGGGTTCAGGTTGGGTCGGTTTGCCCTAAGCGTTAACCCGAACTTTTCGAGTTTGCATTTTTCAAACCGTGGCCAACCCAACCCGAAATACTCGACTAAACCAAAGTTCGGGTTGGTCACAGGTGAGTTCAGGCTAACGTGGCCCATTTGGAAAACCTAGTTGAAGCAATCTTGAATCTTGATGTGAAAAAAAAAAAAAAAAGAGTATCAATCTAGATATTAATAAAATAATAAAGGTCTTGGTTTGAAATCCCTTTGCAGTAGGCAAGAGGTTTGGGGTTCAACTTTCACTTGTACTAAGCTACGGCCTGTATTTAAAAAATTAAAATAATAATGATCTAACTTATTTTTCAACATTAAAAAAATCATTAGAGCTGACATTTGTGGCCCCCTCCCCTCTCTCTGAGAGTTTTTATTTTCATTATTGTCAAAATACTAATTATATATAGGAGATAAAGTGAGGATATATAAATAAAAAAAGATAAAAAATTATCTATCTAATTACTAAATTGATAATTATATATTTAGATTTGAAGCTTTTAGTTCACTTTAAATTAAATTTGAATTAGAAGTCCAATTTCTATGACTTCTAACTACAATAAAAATTCTATAATTACCAAACTTCAAGAGCTTTAGTGATATTAGATTGCTAAATTTAAAATAAAAAAGATAAATATCTACTTACTAAGTACAGAAACATAAAAATAAAATTGTGCGAGGACCGGAAATTTGGATGTAGTTTACTTTATTTACTTAAGAGTAATTAGGAAGGTAGAAGTTAAAAAAACAAAAAAAAAAAAAAAAAAAAAAAAAAAAGCCTACTATTTTCTTGAACCACAAAGATCAATTAGAAGGCTTCCAAAGTGAAACCATCTAATTAGCAACAAACTAATTTAATAGCTACTTAGGGTGAGATTAACTAATTAAGATAAGGTTACAAGTAGTAATCTTTAATTAAGATATTGACTATGATTCCTAAACTTGCAAGAACTCCTAACTAAAACTAACTACAAGTAGATATTATGGCTTTTGAGATCAAAAAGACACTAGATGTTTTGATTCTCTCATATCCGATTTTACTAAAGCTAAAGATGAAAATTTTACAACAGTATTATAGTTAATTAAATCAATATCAAAATCAAAACAGCTTCCCATCTCTCTTCATATTGCTACCAGGCAACACTAAAGGCGCCATCTCACAATGAGAACTTCTCATCGCTCCCTTGCTCTCTCAGTTCTCTTCATCATCCTTTCCTCTTCCCCATCATCACCATTACCTATCGAGTTCCCGATAAAATTCTCCAATGATGACCCAAATTCCCCGGCGTCCCCTTGGTCGCCGTCAAGATCGGCACGCCGCCGCAAACAAGGCACCTCTATCTCGACAGCGGCAGCGACACCACGTGGGTCTTCTGCGACGCATTCGAGCACTCTCGCTCCTCCTCCTCCTTCCGATGGGTGTACGAGGCAGCGCCTTCGTGCAAGAACAGCGTGGAGTGTTACGATTGGGACACCGTCGAGTACACCGTCGAGTACGTGGACGGGTCGTCAGCCACCGGCGACTGGGTCACCGAAACCATCACCGACGCCAACGATGTAGTGATCACAGAAGTCGTCATCGGTTGTAGTGACAGGAAACTGTCGAATTTCTCTGACGCCGACGGGGTCCTCGCGCTGTCGAGAAACTCGCTCTCGTTTGCCAGCCAGATGGCGGAGAAGTTCGCAGGCGGCAAGTTCTCGTTCGCGCTGCAGGACGGCGACCGTCTGGTCTTCGGGGAGACCGAGAGGTCGGACTTTCGCCGTTCTGAGATGCAGTACATAAATCAGTAGGTTATTCTACTTCTTCTTCTTCGCTGTTTTACGCCGAGATCTCTAGATTGTTCATGGACGGCGTGGAGTTGGACGTGCCGAAGAAGGTCTGGAAGTTTCACCCCGGCGATGAATCCGGCGGTGTTATCTTCGACACTGGAACGACGATGACCTACTTCCCTGAGGCGGCTTTTCAAGCGATGGTTGATTATTTTCTCGAATTTTTGGGAGAGTATGTGCATGTTGAGGGGATGGATTCAGAGATTTGTCTCGTAGGTAAACCGAATTCTCTCAACTTTGGCGAGGAGATGCCTCAGCTGGTGATCGAGTTTGAAGGTGGAGCGCGTTTTGTTCCCAAAGTAGAGCACTTGTACGACAAGGGAAAAAGGGCCTGACTTGTTTGAACATTTTGCCGTTTCATCAGAGCAGTGAAGGGTCGGTGATTGGCAATTCGTTGCAGAAGGGATTTTTTTGGAGTATGACTTGTCGAGTCAAGTAGTAGGATTTGCACCTCTTGATTAGTTTAGTTTTGTTACTGTAAAGAGGTTGGGATAAATTTCTAAGCATACTAGTTGTAGATCTAGCTCTCTTTTATCTTTGATGAATGCTAATTCAGTGATTTGAAGCTAAATTTAATAATATCATTACATGTTCATTTGTTTTCTCTATATTGTCTTGCTGTTGTCATCTAAAGAGAAAATTAGACTGGTTTTATGAATTGGTTTTATTAACTTATGTTAAATGATAATATGGAGAAAATAAGAGAGGAAATAAATATTATATTGAGTAGTATTTAGTAATATGATGGAAACAGTGTGTATTGTTAAC